>BOPP01000043.1:2127627-2151849 GCA_017312745.1 Gryllus bimaculatus
TTATTGAATTTATTGAATTTATTGAATTTATTGAATTTATTGAATTTATTGAATTTATTGAATTTATTTTTTTATTTATTTTTAATTTACTTAATCTGATGTAGTTATTTGATCATTTATAGGTTTCAAAATGCTTCCCGAAACTACAATATATTGGTAGAGATGGTGCATTAAAAAAAAATCATTTATTACCTCTCCTGGAGTTTCTGGGATTTCTTCTAATGCAAAGAGAACAGTAACTTCTTGAATTAGTTATATTTATTTGTAGATAAGCTTATTTCGAGGTTTTACCGTATTTTACGGACTATAAGATGCACTTTAATTTTTAAGTTTTTTTTAAAAAATTTGTTGCCCGCATCATATGAATATTTTTTTCCATTATGAAACAAACTACAATCACGAATATTGTACTGCTTCCTGTAACACAAATCACTTTCAATTTAAGTCCACTTCCACCAGACACAATGCCCTTAAGGGTCTGTGGTGGTGCTCAGGGGGAGAGTCACGTGGGCAGTCCAGGGCTCCAGATGGAGGGAGCTTTCCCACACCATCCAATATACTCGTACAACTATTTTTGAGACTGGCGGAAATTTTAAACCATACACTGAACGTTTTTACATTAGTTTCGAGTATAAGATGAATGTTGGAGGCAATTTGTTGAAGAAAAATCTACGTCTTCCGTAAAATAATATTCCGCGTATTTGAAGTATAAAATAAATTTCCGTAAACTTACTTATTTCAGGCCTATGATGTATTTTATTTTATTTTACGATGAATTATGTTGCACATTTGACTGTTAGTCATGCATTCAACTACTTGTTTTGAGGGTAGTATTACTTCAATTTTCGATTTCGATTTTCCTATAACGAAACTCTCATGAAATATCGAGTTACTCAGAACATCATTTCTCCTGAATTTATTTATTTCTCTTCTTTAATTTCTTGGAACACTCAAATGTATTACAAAGGAACGATTACACAACTAATGCTAAGATATTCGCGGAATTTGGTAGCAATATGAAACCTTAAATTACAGTCAGTTCGCTGCTTCCCGCTTCAGAGGTATAGGAGCCCGATGAAACAATAATTATATTCTTTGAACATCTGATCGTACACAATTGCAGTAGCATCCTATCTCTCTTTATCACATCTCTTACTTTTTTTACTCTTTACGAAGCAATGAGAGCGTATTGTAATTTGCTGCAGCAAAAGACAGACGGGTTTTGTGTGTCCCTGAGACCCAAAAAGAAGTTAATAACGGAATTGAAGTTAATAACGTCCCCTAATACGTTGAGAAGACAAAATTCACGTTTTGTGTATTCATTGATAGAGAAAACTTAGTTTTGGGTAAAAGCTAAAAATTTGCTGTCAATCAGTGAACAACGCTATAGCAATATTCCTGACAATTGATGTTCTCCGATCTGGCTGATGTCGCTGACCCTTCATATTGAATCAGATATTCTAATTTTAAAGGTACTTTACATCAAGCCCTAACGACAATTTCAAAATTTACTCAAAAAAGTGCCCAAGAAAATAATTATAGAAAAATTTGGAAATGTTTTCTAGAAATTATGGTTTCTAAAATGATTTATATTGTATGTAATAATACTCGAAAAGTACTCACATTATGAAATATTGTATGCGTTATTATTTAAACAATAACCTGAAGAATAGATTTCGTTAAGGAAGGAAATCATTATCTTCAATATTGTAGTTGTAGGAATGTGCCAAGAAAATTGAACTTTTGCAATATAAAAACTGTGAGATAACGATACATTCACCATGTTTTAAGCTTACTTCTTACTTACATGCTTTAGTCTCTACCAGAGGGAAAAGGTATTCCAATAATTCGGACTCATTTTTGGGAAACTTTTGAAGATGTTGTTAAGACATCGTGCAAAGTACCGTCAAAAATGAAATTATCTGTCTTAAATTGGCAGGTCTTAAAGTCCTTTCAGATCGGCGCGGGAATGTTAATTTTGCGGGATTGTTAATGTTCGGGGAATGAATGTCAACTTTGCGAATGAAATGTTTAGGCGTTAGCATCGACCAAAGACGGACAGACAAAAATGTTTGGCGGATAACCAATTTTTCGAAACAAAGGACTCAGAAATGTGAATTCAGAATACGCAACGTGTTAGAGGAAGTAATTTACTACAATAGGAGCGAGATTTATTCACGTGTGTGATAACAAGGATCCACAATATGAGTTCTTCTGTTGAAAAATTTCCCGTTTACCCGGCACAACATTAATCTTTAATATGTAAGTCCGAAATAGATAAGAAAAAATGGCAAAAATATTTATAGTTTTTTCTAAAATATTTTAATAATACGTGGGGCATAGATCATAAACATAAATTTCAGTATTAAAAGGATTGCTTTTAAAATTTAATATAGTACATGCCAAGTGGTGAGCCTCCACTTAAAGATTATTGGTATGCCGCCAAACTGTCCAAGATCGAGTGGATATGTAAGCCAGATATGAAATAGCTTAGCGGCAAGCTTATCGCTCTTGAATTCGGAGTAACCTGATAATGATCCCACTTAATAAATATATTAGGGAAGAACTTTTTCATTGCATTACTTAATGAATCCTGGTATATCTGAAATCCTTCACAAATTTTTCACAAAAAATGTTGGTGAATTTTAATTCTATTTGCGTCATTTGATGTTGTCTATAATAATTGCAGTAGCGCACCTAGAGGGAGGAGATTGCTGAAGGAGGTTCATTTCCTCTGTCGCCAATGATTTATATTTTAATTATTATGATTTATATTTATATTTTTACAGCTTTAACTAATTTTCTACACAAACGAATGTCATTAAATATATTAACGTTCTAAATATAACTACAAGTCAACGAATAAAATACTACTATTTGTATTATCATAACTAGCCGAGAGAGGTGGCTCAGGGAATCAACTGATGCCACTGCAGTGCCTCTGACCGGGAGGTCCTAGGTTCGAGTGCCGAATGTGAAAGAATTTGGATCACTAGCTAGATAGCTAGTTCGACTTGAATCACTTTCTAGAGGAGAATTGTAGCGGTCCGCTGCCCTGATAGTTTTCCGTGATTTCTCCGATCAACACCAGGCAAATGCCGGAGCAGTACCATAACAAACGGGTCATGGGCCGTGCGAGATCTTTCCTTGCTCTTCCTTGTGTTATCTTCGTCTGCACACCACCACTTTCATGCACGCCACTGCCACACGCGACGAGAGCCCGGTCGGGAGCTCGCAGCTTGTTGCGGCTGCGCGGTGGCTCGCACTACACTCGCCGGAGTATCCCCGCAAGTTATTGATCTTAACAGTTGACGCAATCAGTTTTGCCCCTATGAAAAATTATTTATTGAAAAACATTTAAGTCGGCTGGTCCATATATTCGCCACAAAACTGTAGCTCTCCCTCCGTAAAAATCCTGGGTGCTCTTCTGAACCTTTGCACGAAGATATGCGAATTATTGATCATGACTTAAACCATAAACCGAAATAATGTTATTAGCGATGGTTCAAGTACATTGGACAGACGAATTAGGAGCACAAGCAGCGCTAACAGCGCGCATCAAGTGGACTCCGAATTTTCCCCAGAGTGAATGAGCAGACACTCGATCGCGTTAGTGCCACTGGAGCAACCCTGATTTCTGGCATGTTCGTTTCTTTGGGGATTTCTCGCAGCCCAAAGGGAGTGCAGGTGAGCCGCGCACGCCTCGCGTTTCTACAAATTCAATAGTAGTATTTTCGTCGAAAGTCCCGTCCCGTAATAAATCTCACTAATAACACTAATTAACAAGTGGGCGGCGCCTTCCCCTTTTCTTTTCGGCCTCCCGCGCGCCGTCTCGGGCACCGACGAGGAGGCTTTCAACCCCGTGGGCACGAACTAAAGCGGCGTTGGGGATTTGCGCGCTCGCGGGGTCGGGTCACTCGCGGCGCGGGGCGCGGCGGGGGGCGGCGGGAGTTCGAAGGGCGCGCGCGCGGGGGGAGCGGGCGGGGCGGCGCGTGCGCGCGCGCGCTCTCCAGTGCGGGCCGAGCGGGCTAACGGGGGCGGCGGCGGGGCGGAGGCGGGAGCGGGAGCGGAGCGATGCGAGCGGCCGACCGCGTTGCGGCCAGTCTGCGCCCGGCGTCCGCCGCCGCGGCAGAGCAACAGCAGCAGCGGTCGTGCCGGTCCGCAGCCCCGCTCAAATCGCGCGTGCGCGTGTTGAGCCGCGCGCCCCGCGCCCACGCGCCGGCGTCGCCGCGCCGCGCCCGCGCGCCGCACGCTCTTGGATTGGCCACTCACGGCCCGGGGAGACCGGGGGGGCACAGCGCAAGTAAGTTGCAGGCAAACGCTTCGCCAGCCGTCGCCGGGGGCGAATCCTTCTCGCTAATCCGCTCCCGAGACGATTCCGCCTGTCGACAGCTCCTTCAGTCGCTTCGCCTCCCTTTTATCTCCTGACACTTTGAGGTTATCTGGAGAACGGGTCGCGCGTGGCACCGCTCACTTCCATTCTTAAGAGAATGCATCTCGTGACACGTTTCGCACTTTTTGTGTTTCGCGAGCTGACACAACCGGAAAACGGTAGCGCGAAAATTTCTCCGCTGCCAACAACTGAATTATTCCGCCGGCTGAGATCGCAGGGTTATAACTTGCGAAAGTCGCGGTGCGCTCGAGGAAATAAGACGAAGAATAGGTTCACCGTTTCTCGGTTTTCGACCGGTGTCACTTTTGAAAAGCGAGAGGGTGCGATCTACGATGTGGCCGTTCGTGCAACACGCGAATCAATTGTAATTTCCGTACTTGTCATTAACCGATAGCTGCACGGGGCCGAGAAGAGAGAGACCTACACGTGTAAAATCATGCAAGAGTGCCTTTACTTGCGTGACTGACAAATATTTTCGTCACGCCAAGTTTGGAAAAAATAGAAAAGGAAGTACAGAGAAGCGAAGAAAAATACGAGTTGGCGAGTGCTCCTCGGTGCCGGTGTTAAGTGGCAGAAGTGCGACAGCGTCTGCACGTTGCTGGGGCCGGCCGGCTCAGTTCGCTCTTCGGCGATTCTCTTACAATACGTTCCCGCGTCTCGTTCCCACCTTACGTTTAACCGCTCACTTCCTTTGATATTTCTCCCTTTGTGCGTCTTCAAAAATGGTTCCTTCTAGTTCATTTCCCGCCTTGAGCAAATGCTCTTGGTCTTGGCCGTGGTTCACGAAAATGTCGTGTTTTAATTTTTCCTGCTTCTGTCCCGCTGTCGCCCCATTTTTGTCCAATTAGTATTTTGTTTCCGTCCCGCGCTGATGCTGTGCAAATTTTGTTTGTTTGCTCCATTTTCTCTGTGCAGACGTGTTGCGAATTTTTTATTCATTGTTCCCGGTTCCATTCATTCTTCATTCTGCTGCATTTTAGTGTCTTCAATTTTCTCCGCTTGTGCAAGTACTCATTATTTTGCGTACATTTTTCTGTTAACATTTTCCAAAATACCTTCTACTTTCTGTTTCTGGCAAGCTATGTTTGTCCAATCTGTAAATATATTGTCGTTTCCTTGTTTCTGTTAAAAATTTATTTTACTGCAATTGTTTTTGTAAAATTTTAGGAATTTCTTTTTCGCTTCTTTCTTTTTTGGATGTTGCCCCTTAATAATTTGTTTTGTTTTGTGATGACGTTACACGACTTATTTTTGAAATAACATGCTGACATCCATTTTCGACCAGCAATTCGTTTTGCTACTTTGCTCTTCTTTTACCTTTTACCTTCTACATTTTTACACTGCCCATGTACGTTGTTTTATTTTATCTTTTCTCGACGTTGGTCTTTTGAACTTTCCTTACACAACTAATTTTTAAATTGTGAACTACTCCGCCTTATTTTATGTCTTTCAGGAGATGTTTTGTGTCGTGTCTTCCACTAGGTTGCCCAGTAGTTGTCCAGGGATCATCTGACATCCTTACGTCGTCTCGTGGGCCCTAGTGCCCTTTGCTTCGCGCTTTGACGTAGGAATTCTATAGACTGCAGCCTGTGCATATCCCGTTCCGCTTAATGGTGGTTCCAAGAAAATCTCGCTGCCTCATTTGCTTCCAGGTCGTGATGTGTTTCCACTCTTGGTTCATCTCGCTTCCATCCTCTGCTCGTCCCCATCTGTCTTATCCTCGTCCTCCTGTCATATTACGTTATCGCTGTAGCTCCGCTCTGCGCCCCGCCACGTTTTCCATTACCTCTGTGCTCTCCTCCAGCCAAATACCCCCACTTCATCTGAAGTTTTTAATTTAGTGTTTGCTTTTTTGTTTCCTAATGCTAGTGCGCTGCTTGCAATACGTTTTAAGTAAATAAGTAACACAGTCCTTACCTGGGGTGGGATTTATTGACACTATTCCCCTTCTTCCTTAAGTAAATGATATATTTTTTTATTTTTATTCCATTCTTATTTTTAACATTACATTTGGAATTTTTTACGTTTTCTGGGGGCATTTCATTATGTCGTGATTGTTTAAATATACCACATTATTTTCTTCTGTTTTTCTCATTTCCTGTTTTGCATTCAAACTCCTTGTCGTGAGACCTATAAAAGTTTTCATTACATTAATTTCATGTACCTGTTATAATGCATTCTATTACATTTGGGTGATATGTCATCCAGAAAAGTGTATTCTCGAGTTTTCTTTGCCTCCATCCCCTTTACTTTCCTCGTGCTCCTGGTCTGTTCTCAGCTTATCTCTACATTCTGTAGGCCTATTTATTATTCATGTTCAGATATATATGCCCATACATATCACCTCGAAGTTTCTTTACGCACATACTCTTTACTATTTATTCTCGGGATTCGAAGTGAACTCCCCTGTAGCCCTTACAATTTCGTCTCACTACGTTACCTCGGTATTCACATGGGTTCTTCCTGAATAGTTTTGCTCTTACCCTGCACGCTGCTAACTTAGCGAGAATGACATTTATTTTGCATTCACCTTGATTTTTACTTCCTTATTACTTGTATTCTGGTTAATAAGCTTGAAAATATATAATACAGATTATTGCAATCTTATATATAATACGATCATTCACGTGACAAAATCTTATAATACTTACATACATATATATATTAATTTAAAAAACTATGGGGGAGAATTTATAATTATTCACACCCTAAATACAAACTTTACATGTAGCAATATAAAAAAATATCACCTGAAAGCATCTCTTACCTCCACCCATGTTCTACTTCCCACTCAATAAATTTGTTCCTATTCTTTTGTCGAACCTATACAGTCACATATTCAACGTTCCTCCTTGCGTTCCCTTCTTTCACCCTTATCCTTTTTTATTCCATATATTTGAAACGTCTACATTCATCGTTGAGCGCATAGCTCTGCAGATAGTTCCATGAATAAAAAAAGGCAACCGTGGAATGAGAGCCCCAATTGGCCCAGCCAACAGCTTTCAATCTGCGTCAGGAATATGTTATTTCCCGCCTCGCCCCGCCCCGCCCCCTTCTGTCCCCAATTCTGTCCTGCTGCCGTCCGATCTGACGCCCCGGACGCCGCGCGGGCAACTAGGAGACGCTATCAGAGTCCTAGCCCGCGTGGAGTCGGACGTCGCCACTCGGAGGCCGTTTTTTTGGGCGCAGTCTGTTTCTGCGCCCCCCCCCAACGCCTCCACGCCCGCTCTCCCCCCTTCCGTCCGCTCCTCGTCTTCCTGTCCCCACTTCTCTGCCGCTTCGTCCTTCGAGCTCCGTATGCACCTCGGATGCGTTCCATTTGATCCTCTCTATCTGCCCGTATCCCAACCCTCCCGCCTTCTCTCGCGTCCCTGTTCCCTTCTTCCATTACTCCCCATTCCTTCCCAACCTCCTGCTGTTTCTCGTTGATTCCTCTTTCTCCTGCCCTATAGTCCGGTCCCTGCCCCGTGCCTTGCCCGCCTATCCGAAGGCCCAGCCCGCCGGCTGCTGCTGCTGCTGCCGCTGGCCCGCGTCGCGTTCGCGGATGCGGGTGGTGTCAGAATTCTTTCGTTAGCTCGTCGGTTTTAAAAAAGTCGTGACTGGAGCTCGTAACTGTGGACAGAGTATCGCTCACGTATCGCTTGGAATGTATGATCGGTTTAAAAAAGTTTAAAAAATGACGAGTTGTTTACGTTTTTATATGCAGTATATTTGACATGTGATGATTTACATACGGCTGTGATTAATTGATTCCATCTAAAATCAAATACATATTTCGATTTAAGTATTATTTATTTTATTTGAATAATTTGTTACCATGTATTTTATTTCCGAGGTAGGTGTAACTACATGAACCTACACGCCGAACGCGTGACAAGAGGCACGAGACAGCGACGCGAAACAGTTGAAGTCGTAATCGCTTACATCTTGCGCTCGGTCACAAATGCGCCACCTTCCGAGAGAAATGCGGGGGCGTTAATTTTCTTATCAGCTCGCCTTTCGCCTGCTCCCCTGGCAGGTCGCGCGTCGGACGGGAACTTCTTGGGTGCAATGGGAAATGTGACTCACTTAATTAAAACAGTGACCGGAAACTTCATTATAGCGCACCGGAACTCGCGCCAAGTTCGCGAGATGCGGGGGCGGGCAGCGAGGACGGCGGGGACGACGCGGACCGGGCGGGGATGATGGGGTGGTGAGGACGGCCCCAGCGGTCGTCTCGATGAGGACGGCGAGAACTGGCGTTATGCGGGAGCGGGTGGAGGAAGGTGGTTGGAAGAGGTCAGCGTCGATGACGAGGAGGGTGGGCGGCGAGGGCGCTTGTAGACCGTGAGGACAGCGAGGAGAGACCGAAAGGTCGTGTTTCGTCTATAAGGGGCGGGAGAGGTCTGCCGGGGAAGCGGTCGGCGGTAAGTCTGAGCACGGGGAGAAAGTTGGGAACGGTCCGTACGTCGGAGTCGAGGAAGGCAGAGAGGGGAGGAGGCTGATGAGAACGGCGGGAGCAATGTTGGGCAGAGGGAGTGGGGAGATGGAGGTGACGACGTTGCATGATGAGGACGGTCGTGTTCGGCTTCGCCTGCTGCGTGCCTTATACGCTCTGCCCGCTTCTGCGCCTTATTCGGCTCTGTGCCTCGCCGTCGCAGATGTCTTAGACGGGGCGACTTTGCTGAGTCGCACACTTCGCTTTTCCGGGGGTCGCTTCAAATCGGTCGAATTGCGAGAGACATTCTTTCGTATTGTGCGGGAGAATTCCGCTCTCTGGATATTACACTCAGAGTAAGATATTCGGAATTTGTTTTTTTGTTGAAGAAGTTGTTTAAATATTTATATAAGTTAGTGATAAGCGTCTAATACAAGAATGTTATGTTTGACTTAAAGCTTGCGGATCACTGGATACTTGAAATCAGGATTCTCATCGTGCCGACGAAAACTAATGCGCTGAGAAAGTTGATTCCGTTGAAATTTTCCTACGTTTGATTTGCATTTGGAATAAAAATGGCAAAATACAAAAATTAGCATTTTTATTGAAAATATATCTTCTATATATTGGCGTATGCTTAACAGTACACGCATTAATGACTTAGGACACTTTTTGTTATAATCTTCACATAACTTGCTTTTGTATATCTAATGATACGGATCGCATAATTCATACGTGATTTTCGGACTTTTATAAAAAGTGGATATTTTTGGAGCAGCTGTGTTGCATAAACAAAATTTATCGCCATCACATCGAACACATGAGAGTATTTTATAGTTTATTCTGTTCTAATCGACTATAATCTGATAACACTGGTCCGAGATTTGCCTAGATATTCAGAGCTAATATTTACTATCGTGCCGGTCATGATTGCATAATATTTGCATTATTTCCTCTTTTGTTCTTCTTGTCAGTCTCGGTGTATGGCGTGTGAACGCGGCTATCAGATATTCTGATATTCGTAGATCATGAATGTGAATATTGTCAATCTTTTAGTGCCGATGCACTCTTAGGCGCTGGATAACGAGAATTCTTCCAGTGAAAAAGAGCTCGGCTATGAGATCGGAAACAGTGGTGGGAAGAATGGACAATGAAAGCTCACTTACGATGTCTATTTGTAGCATTGCGGTAGGAGGCCGAGGGTTCCATTCTGCTCCAAATATATCTAGACATACCACGTTCGTGACCTCTGTTTGTGGCCGAACGTAAAAAAAAGTTCAGGATTTAAAGAGATGTTCCGATGTTGCTAAGAGTGAATTTATAAACAACCCCGCGAATGGAAATGGAAATCATTATTAGAATTAACGAATGAGCAGCCATGCACGCTTTCTCTATGAGCAAAAAGTTCGAGGTGTTTGTTTTTGTACCATTGTGGCTCTACGTTCGCTGAAGTACGGACTCCCAACACGAGGCACGAAGCTCAGGAAAAAACATTGCGGCGGTATTTCTCTGCTGGAATAACGGAACAGAATTTTGTGTTTACTATGACTGGTTTATTCACGTGCTAACTCAGCTTAAGTAGACTTGTATGAAATGGGTTACTTGCGCAACGCCGCGCAATGTGCAGAATGAAATTGAGTGTTCAATCATTACTGATACTTGGTATCCACTGGATATCTAAAATAAGTTGTAATGAATTACCGTCGTGTTTAAACTTCATTTCCAATTTAATTTAAGTGTTAGTGCTATTATTATATTCTATCTTTTTGACTTTAGTGCAAAGGGAACTACGTTCTTGTATTACATACACTTATCAGCAAGTTATTACAAAACATGGCAGCTTCATTTGGAAAAACTGTTGCATATTCTCCCTTCAAGAAAAAAAAAGATCACGCAACCTGAGTAACTCGTAAACCTAACGTAACTGGTAAATCTATACCATTTATGATGTTTATTTTCGACATACTGCATAAAAACATGTGATTGCGAGTAAGTACGTGGCTGCATCAGTAATTCAAGTGGGCGAGAAATCTAAATGAAACGACGTAATTTTAAATTTCGTGAGAGAATGTCTCGGTTGCTATTCTTGTCGGTAATTCACACAAGCGGGTGGGATTGTGAAATGAGGTCCGTTGCTCGGATGATAGCATTCGTAAGGTGTTAATGGAGCATTGGTTTTTATTGCTTCCCATGTTTCTGCATTTTGTGTCATCCCAGCGCATGTGGGATTACAGCAGACTATTACTCTTTGTTTTGTATTTGTGAATCTGTAGTTCAGTGGTTAGTGGCTACGTTCTAGTCCGCGTAGATTTCCTCGTTTTACTCTGAGTATATTGATATTGTACTGTAACAACCAAAGTGCAAAGAGACTTTTTCCCTTCGTTGGAGGTCGTTAAATTTTCATTCGTTTTATTATGTAACAAAACGTTTTGAACTGCAAATTTGCGGCAAAAATACTATGTAAATGTGTAAATAGCATTTCTATATTCTTGACACTATGCAGATGGTCTCATTCGGATGGAGTCCTACTTTAAAAAGTTGCGGTAGTTTTTACTTGGATGAGTAATCGAAATTCCCAGAAAGAAACAAAAGAGGCTTGTTTCGCCGAAATAATTACTCATGCGTGAATTAAAAACAAAATGTCAAATCCCCTAACTCAGAGGGAGAGTTCTCTCATTCGCCCATCTACAAATAAGAAAAGCTGAATCAACATCTCTACTACCTTTTCTAGGATTAAAAAAAATAGAACTACAACACATCCTGTCCTTTACATTCTATGTAAGTAAAGATAATGAGTCTTTCTCGATAAAATGTGTTTTCAACCAAATACCAAATATGAGTAGTAATTTACCATATAATTGGGCAAGACGAACATGCCAACAATGTCAGGAGAGTTATAAATGATGTATTTTCATTTGAATAATGTGTGTTGAAGAATTTCCATTAAAGATTCCAAATAAGATGACTGTGTATGTGGGTTATTCACCAAAACACACAATAAGTAACATTGCATATCTACAAACAGTAATTGCTCATCATAATTCATTTTCACACAATTGTTCATGTAAATAATTTCCACAAAATCTGTAACATAATATATTGTGTTTACGGAGGATGCTGACATTCACTTTGTTTCCAAATTTTTACTATACTCCTGAACAACGTAATATATTTCCTCCTTAACTTTTCAAAAAATTGTACCGTCTTTATTCCAGTAATTTCAATAAGAAATAGTTTGAAGCTATACAACAGGAACAAATCCGTACCCTAAATAACTTCCATTAAAATGTACATCTTGTTTTAATTATTGACATCTTAATTGCATTGTTCTTCAGGATCGTATTGTGCACTTCGTATCTTTGTGAAAAGTTTTCTGTGTATCTCATTACGTTTATTGTACTTGTTTGTTCACATTAAATCACAATAAATGTGAGACTGATATTATTTTTGTCTTTGTGTCGGTGGCAACGAGTGGTTTATTAAATTTCCGCAGTCTGTCTTAGGGAGGTATTACATTTTTCAAAGAGCGATAAATTATTACTTTTTTCGATACGAAGATAATTTTTAAACATGATGTTTCTGGTTTAATAAAACTGTCTTAAATATTTAAAAGTGAAATATTTTATCCTGGTCATGAATATATATTGTACTCGTGACTTACATTGTGAATTTGGCTGGAGATTTTCGAGACAATATATTGTGCAAAGTAGAGATGTGAAGGTTATATGCAAATATGTTACTGAAAAGATGTCTAAATTTAGGAAGGCTATCAGCTAAGAATACGTTTTCTTGGCGTGAGCCACCTATCTATATGACTGTTTATATTGAAACGTTTGTCTGAAAGTTATGTTATAGACATGTCCCGACGCTCTGTTTTGTTGTTATTATTTATCTCTTTATTTATAGAAAAGCCTCCAGAAAAATATCTTGCTCAATCCTCTCATTTGCATTATTGGACTTCAAGTTACGTAGTAACATATTACGACGTGGAGTGGAGGTGATCAGTATCATTTTACAGAAGTACAAAGGCGAAATAAACAACTCGAAATAAAAAAATAAATGATGACCCAAAAACATTGTCATAAGTGAGTGTTCTACAAACATCGCTCCCCTCGCAGCACACTTGTAAGATAGGTGAATTCGATAGGCGAAATCGTCGCCTCAAATGTTAATCGACAAATAAAATCTGTGTCATATCCTTAGATTGTTCTTGAATAAGTTATGGTTCAGGTTGATGTAGTACGTATTATATCCCGGAAGAT
Source organism: Gryllus bimaculatus (assembly GCA_017312745.1). Lineage (NCBI taxonomy): Eukaryota > Metazoa > Arthropoda > Insecta > Orthoptera > Gryllidae > Gryllus > Gryllus bimaculatus. The sequence continues at coordinate 2,140,700 of BOPP01000043.1, forward strand.
GCCAATGTTTCGTCCTCACTTGTATGTGTGATCTGGTGCCGACCTACACGTCGGCTTGCGGAGTTTCCCTCTTCAGATTTCCACTTGTTTTGGCCCAAAACTGAAGCACAATACTTCTTCGCATTGTCGATCGGCAGACACCGTTTCCTGGACTTTATTGTTTTGAGTCGGCCAGGACGAAGTGCGAGGAACGTTGAAAGATTTCCACATTTGTTACTGTCTAAGTAAGGGGATGAATTTGGGATTAAAAAATTCCTCGAGATTCAAGAAATGTCATCGCTTTGGCTGCTTTGGCTGGCATCCGGACTACCAGCACAAGAATCATCTTTTAAATTTCCCATGCCCTTTATAAAACGCGTATATCGTAAGAAACACTTTATTACAACTTAAAGAGCCGCTTTCACTTGATGTTTGTTCATTTCTTACATTGTTTTTCCCCTTTTAAATAGGACCTGATTGCGGTTCGATTTTGACGAAGCATAAAAATACTGGTGAAAATCATGTGAGAGATAATGGCACTCACTGTGACAAACAAAACGAAGTTCGTAGGCGAAGATTTATGTTGTTACGTTAATAGTTGTCCGGAAAAGGCATTCCTTGTTTATTGAACAAATTATTGTCCTGAATTTGATTGTATAAAACCGGATGTGAATTTTTTTGCCATGATCATGGAAACCAACACTCCTTTCGCAAAAGAAAATACGGTCGGTATTTAAATAAAAAATAAGCACATCATCAATGTGCAGAAAGATTTATGAATGTTGATAGTCAAAGACACATTACAAGAAAGGCTAGAAATGAGTGCCGATTTTCTTCCAAAGCGACGAAACACAACGAGAAGTTGGCCTTTGATAAAAGCTGAGTAACAAAAACGCGATTCGCAAATTCAGGAAAACACTTTCTCAAAAATTCATTTTTTTAAGCCTTCTTTACACGTGTAATTTGAATTCTGTATTAGTCTAAAAACAGACACAAATATGACGTGCACAGGGTTATATAGCTCTATATATATAGCTATATAACACACCATATAGCTTCTGGACAAAAAATGAGTGAAGAAACGAAGTCATTTTATATTTAATGTATGAAATTTGTATCAAAATGTTTCATTTGGTTGTTGTAATTACCGCTATTTTCAAGAGGTTGACTACAGCATGGCTTTTGATTATTGTTATTTTCAAAGTTACAGTTGCGACTAACCTTGATGTTTGTGTTTTGTGATATGGAATTTTTGACCTGTACAATTGAACAGTTTGGCAGTAGTACTCATTGTACAATAACCGAAATATAATAACAGAAAATCTAACCTAACCATAAACTCACAAAGGAACATGCAATTTCGGGGCAAATATTGAGTTGTTGCTGGGTCCCTCTAGTAGCGAAGTAGGTAAATTGTTCAGAAGTGTCCGCTCCTTTCGCTTATATTCTTGTATGAACGAAATTGGATGGGAATTTTACTGTGGGGGAAACAGTCTTAAATATAATTTGGGCTTGAATTGAAATTAGCCCCTCTTATCGAGGGTTTTATTGCCTACCCTCTTATCGAGGGTACCTCTATTCGAGGTACAACGTTAACGAGTGACAAGAAACGCATCTGTAGACTGCGCTGTCAAATTTGAAGAAGTAGTGTTTCACATTTCTAATCATAATGCAAACAACAAACGATACGCTTACTGCATTCGGGATCCCATATTTCATTTTAGAAACAAAGATTATTATTCAATGGGAACGCAAAGTCGAGCTCAACGCGAACACTCCCGTTCAAGGATACTCAATTCTACATACGAGTTATTTTGACGAGAAAATTCATAACCGAAATCATGTATTAGTGAATACGCTTTAACAATGCACGTTCTCGGATTCGTAGGAAATTAGGGTTCATTTATTTTTGAATCAAATTTGAATTGAATTTGTTTTGAACTAGTACTTTGTTCAAGACATCGTATCACAGGTTTCTGACAGATGATCTCATTAACCACAGCATGATCTCTTGTGTTAGAGTACAGAAACATGCAAGACGCTGCGATTGATTATTATTTCGTGTTTCAGGGACGCGTCAACTGTGGTAGTCAGTAGTACTATTAGTGTTATGCATATTCTTTATCTCTGAAGCTGACGGTGTTCTTCAACAGCTGGATGGTGAGATTCGGTGCCGACATACATGTCGGCATCCGGAGATTTCCCCATTCCGGCACCTCCCGAGCGAGGGCTCGCCCCAGCCGGGACAAGTTCTAAGCCTAATATTAAGTGGGTGTAAGTAAAGGGTGAGCATAGGACAAGAAAGGGGAAGGAAGGATTGCGTGTGAGCCGTAAGGATAACCGGATGAATTTGATGTAGCTGTGTAACTATTATCGAAAATCTGCTACTGTCGTGACTCGCACGAGTCGGCAGAACGTAAACAAGCTTTCTGGAAACGAATGATTGCTTATTGGAAAAACAAGAAGAAGCCTAGGGAATATTGAGTTTTAAAATGGAATGTAACAAAGTATTCATTAAAGCAATATTTGATTCCTTATTATTAGTGCAATTGCAGGCAAAATTTACTTTACAAAAACAAGAAATATGGACAGTCAGCTGAGTGACTTGTTTGATTTCTACGTCTCACCAGATCCAAATTCTGAAAATGGATTTTTAAAATTTGGTCTTTCGTAAATTACACAATATAGATCTAGAAACAACAGAATATAAGTAATTTGTTTTATGCTTAATATAATATATTCAATGAGCACTGGTACCAATCCAGGATTACGTAGTATACGAAGAAATACTTTACGAAACCATTTGCAGGAAAAAGCCCAGTAATTGAAAAATTGATAGCATACAATGGATAAATATTTCTTTGTCTATGCATGATATACAATGACACGAATAATAATAGCGCATTGAGGTTAAGTAGAAACGTCACGCGTTGCGACTCCATTGACATACTTTATAAACCCAAAACTAAACCATTATAAATCATCTTTATAATGAATGACAAATCGGCAATTTTCACTCTGAAACAAGCACCGCTCTACTGTTCCGTTGAAGTTCAAATAAATATGCCAAGGGTCATGTAATGTTTGTTATACCTGTTTGTTATACATTTAACCTTAAGTATACTTATAAATCCTCGATGTACCATATTATTATTTTTGTTATTGGCCTAACTGATTTGAATTCATGTTTATATTTTATACTTATATACGTAATGTACGACAAGTTAACCTAGCGGACAAAAAAATCATTATTTGGTACCTTTGTTCTTCAAATTTGTAAGATTAGCGATTACGTTGGTATAGTTGTATATATGTTGGTAAATCTAATTAATAAGATGTGTTTCAATTTTCATTATATTTAAAACTGATATCACGCTTGGCAATTGCATTTATGGTTCTCATTAGGGGAGGATACAATCAGTGGCGAAGTCTCTTGTTTTCACCCTTGAGGTTCCGAGTTCGATTCCCGTAGAACCTCATGTGAAATTTGTTATAGAGTTTTCGTGCTTCACAGGGTCTAGTCCAACCCTTGTGAAGCGTCCTAAACCTTACCCCTATCCTTATTCCTTCCGAATTCTGGCCGATGGGTGGATGGCGCGTGCGAGACGCGAGCGCGAAGGCGCTACCTGACGGCGATTCCCTGATTTGGCTATGACAACCGGTGGATGGCTGATTTGGATTCGATGGATGGAAGCTGATTTGGATTTGACAACCGAGGGGCCCCTACAGGCCGCTTATTAACTGAGGATTATTCTTGTGCGCCCAAAGTCCCTCACGGAGTTAGGAGGCGATTTACTGATTTAGTCTGTTGTGTAATTCGTTGGTTTCATCCTAACATGGGAAAAGCAATGGACACATGTGTCGTGAACCTTGTAACCAGCATGTATATATGCATATGTTTTGGAATAACATACGATACAGCATTCAGCGAATATGTATGGCGGCCCATTTCTTGTCCTAGTTCCCAATCTTACATGAAAAACACATTTTAACACTTCCTTCTCAGAGTAATAATGTTCGGTTTTTGAAATGTTAGGGTTGATTCTCACAGATATAACACAGGTACTCATAATCATATTTACACGGTTACGAGGCATTTATTCTTCTGAATTATTACAAAGCAAAAATGTTCACGAACGACAACAAGCAGTCATATCCAAGCCACTATCCCACACTATGAGATCTCGCAATGTTGGAACGCAACTGGTGCGAAACACAACACGATTTTATCTGTTCAATGCATGACTTATCAGCCATGTCGCCAAACCGTTTTCATTTCCTAGATGTGAATTTTCTGAATTCAGTCATGTACAGGAATTCCTTCTATTCTTTTCGATTGTTCCTGAACAATCAAATCTGCAGAATAAATAAAAGAAACTACATAAAAGTAACCAATATTCAGCATTTTCGAGCATTTACGTAGATAGGAAGAACCGTGTCACAAGCAAACTGAGCCCGATAGACAAAAACTGATTTCATATTCGTATTCAGGTTACATGTCTTTGATACGAACACAATTCATATACTTTGTTGCAAAAATGCTGTTCACCAGTGTTATCGACAATGTTCCATATAATTACCAGAACGCTTATTTTATACACGAACAATTGAAACCTACCATAATTACCATAATATTATTAATCATCATGCTCTCTATTGAGGATATAAATCTGAACGTATTGTGGACAGTTAGAACGTAACATTTACTTCGATTGGTAACTATTGACGCGCAATATTTTTGAATTTAATTTACCAGAAATTGTAATATGTCTCAAGGAACGGAAAACTACATTCCACTTTGATGTTGCTGTCCGTTCCAATAGGAACAAACAGAATATAATCCAGGAAAAATTATAAATTACAGGAATCTGTTATATAAAATCAAAGAACATCAAAAGCAGTACTACGTATTCATTCCAACAACCAGTATTTCAAGTTCTGAACTTGAAAAAATGATCAAAGAAAAGTTCCAGAAAATTCATGTCCCTCTAAAGTACTTGAAATGGATGTAGAGATCTATAATTATAAATACTCGTTGCACTATCCGTAGCAACATCCGTAACTTCCTCCAAACAGATAATAACAAATAATATACTTGGCAAAAAGGCTCATTCTTAAAGTGTGATAATCCAAAATAATAATAATAATAATAATAATAATAATAACAATAACAACAACAATAATAATAATAATAATAATAATAATAATAATAATAATAATAATAATAATAATAATAATAATAATAATAATTTAACAGACATCTAAAAACTATTAAATTGATATTTTAAAAAAAGAAGTATTATTTTGCATTTATTTTTTACATGTAGATATTATATTGTATTGACTAAATCGTTATCTCTCTAGGAACATTTAAAGTATTAAAAATCCAGTATTAGATATCAAAATGAAAGTATCCCCATCCAGTACCTTTGATATTTCGAGAACAATCACATGAAATTTAATGAGTGTGACATCAAAGGAAGAAAACTTCATAATGAATCCAAGAGCAGTAATGAAACCCAAGGATAACGCGTCTTAAACGTTCATACAGCGGTTGGGTCTGAGCACTTTAGAAAACGTTTTACTCGGAAAAATAATTAGACGGATACAAACTCCTTTTCCACTTCGCACGCGACTAGCCTCTTCTCTTTGAAGATGTGTAACGCATTTTAACAATTTCGCTTGGTTCCGCTAGGTCTCAAGAATTCCTACGACACCCAGACATCTGAGAGTAGGCCTCGGCCTTAAATGAGGAGAATTTCACATTGAAATGGCGACTGCTTGGCTCGTCAAAGTCCTTTGAGGCGCTTGCCATCATAGACCGCACGTCGCAGGAAGCGCAGGGAATAATGATGTACAAGAAAGACGAGAAGTTTCCTGAGAATAAGTTTTCCAGCATTTCTTCAAAATGATGGTGTACCCTTCAGTTTAATGCTAGTGGGCCATTCATACCTAACTCGGGGGGAAACGATATGCAACCTGTGAAACACAACTGGTTTGATGAGACGCCGTGTATGTCGAAGTTGAAGAGGAAACGGGTGGGATTTCTAGTAATTAGTAGCTTGCGCATATTGTGTTACGCTGAAATGTAGTACAGGGACAAATTCTAGATTCTAGTACAGTGAGGGACGTATATTCGACACTAGCTAATTAGCATTATCGTAGGAAGGAATTAATTGTCTCGAGACTGGTTTTAGTCCTCCGAACGAAGTTCGCACACCCAACGAACCCACGTATCAATTTCAAGCACACTCGCTAATTGTTTCAAATTAAATATACTTGTTAATCAGGTGGTTAACGAATTTGTTAGTTAGATCATCTGTTTTGCTATTCGAACTTAACGAGATGGCAATTTGTACATTTTAAACTTCAAAACAATTTGTCTGCGGTCATATAATAATAATAATAATAATAATAATAATAATAATAATAATAATAATAACAACAACAACAACAAACTCGACCCTGTTTGCGGCAGCCCTCGGTCTGCGTCAAGGAGGCTGCAGGTTTATAAAGTTTATGTGTTTATTTATTTACGACAAAAACAGTTAAAATTGTGGCAGGAACTTAACGAGATTGACCCGAAAGCTGAAGTATAATACTTGTTACAGGCTCTTTACAATTATACAATCCAAATGATATATAAGACACTAAATGTCATTGTTAAAATTAATATTACGTTCCTTTTGGATATTCGGTATAGTCTCTAATTGTATGGAAACAGTTGCGCAAAAGAAAATATTTTACTTGCGTTTTAAACTTTTGTATCGAATTTAATCGTTTATGTCATCTGGTAAGGGGTTGTGAAACAATGGACATGTTTGTATGTGAATTTTTTGTAGTGAACTGTTGGTACTGTCACCTGATGTGATTACTATGTCGAGTCTTGTAGTTATAGACATCAGCGTTTGCTGAAAATATATTCCCGCTCTGAAGTCTTTTTGACAAAAACTACTGATTCATATATCAAGAGACAAGATAATAATAAAATACCTAGATTGATTAAAGAGAGGCTTAAGGAATCACGTGGATGGGATTTGCTTATGATTCGTACAATTCTTTTTCATAATCTAAAAGTTTCGGAGGTATAAAATTTATTTCCCCAGAATATTATGCCATATCTCAGACGGTAATGAACATTGGCGAACTATACACGACGAGCAGTATGGAGTCTGGCTGAATTCGAAATAATTCTGAAAGCGTAGGAGAAAGAACTTATGTCAATGTTGAATTCATTTAAATGGACGTTCGATTTAAAGTTCGACTGAATTGAAAGACCTAAATATTATGCTATTTTAACATCACACTGGTCATTTTCAAGGGAGTACAGAGCTGATAATTTTAAATGGAAAACTTCATTGTACTGATATTGTACTATTTAAGGTTTCTTTATTGCAAAGAATATTCGTATCGTTCGCAAAGAGAACTGTTCTTCCGTTTGTAATTGCCGAGGGCATATCGTTTACGTATAGAAGGAAGAGAATTGGGCCTAAAATCGATCCCTGCCGGACTTCTCATGCACAGAATTAGAAAGGTGACCAATTAATGTTCCATTATTCCAGGAAGGTATTTCTACTCATTGAGATCGTTGTTTAAGGTACGAACATAACCAATCTAGAGCAATAGTACGAAATCCATACGAAGGTAATATTCAAAGTAAAATGTTAGGAATAATGACGTTAATATCTTACAAAATATCTTAAAATATTCCAATAGGTGCTTTGTTTTTACTCATGGATGAGGCGACAACTTTAAGAAAAGAATATAAGTCTGTCTCCGTAGTTTTTGATTTTCGACACCCATGGTGACAATAAGAAAACGCGTCGTGTTTGTTACTTAGAAACGTTCGTACGTAAAAGCGTCTCTCTAATATTTAAACAAACGACAAACGAGAAATTGGCCGATAATTTTGAATTAATTTTTTACTTTTTTTGAAAAGTGGCTTAATTTTACCTTTTTAAAAAATTATATGGAAAAATTGTTGTGCATAATGTTACATTAAATATGCGAGTTAACGGGCGTATAATGGGGGGCGCGCAAACCTTGAATAAACAATCTGGAGATTCATCTAAAAATCATCTCAGAGATTCATCTCATCATTTTTTTAAGAACATATTATAATCTACTGTTCTCTTTCTTGGAGGCCTGTAGATGTTAAGGAATACAACTTTTAGCGTAGGAAGGTGTACTACAGATATTTCAAAAACATTTTCAAGGGAAAACACATTTAATTTCGTCAAGGAGATTGTTGGCACTTTGACCGCCAATTTGCTTCAAATTTGGCGCCTTATTATCTAATAGGGCATTTGGTTGTTCTTTGATCCTGTTTCAGAGGCAAGGACTATACATTTTAAACTTGGCGCCTCGAAGAGATAGCCTTAATTTTCCTAAAAAAACCGCGTGAATTTCTTCTCTGTTGACCAAATTCTCATTTCTTTCGTACAAAGTTCCTTGACGTAGATTGTCAGCTGTTTCCTGTTAGTTCGGAGTGTCACCGAAAGATCGCACCAGCTCTTCGGCAGCCCTGGGAAAACTGCAATTGTCGAAATACTAGGAAGTCACCGATTTTCTTCCATCAGACGCCTGCTCGCATTGTCATCATAAGGTAATGCAGAAAGCTGTGTAAACACGGTTTGAACGCCTTTAAGGTTCGATTCAGTGTGCCAGGGTAAAAACCACGAAATTCGTAAGGAAAGGTTTAATTTCGTTTGAACAGGAGTAACTGTGACAATTTCTTCAATACTCGTTAATTCTTTCTCCAAGTAACAATCTTTGCCACTTGTGTGTCGTCTCTTTTCCAGAACACTCTTGTCATACAAAAAAACATTGATAGAAGAGGTGATGTTTCGTTGCAGCTTCTATCAAAATGCTCTCCCAACTTCTCTTCGACTATTTCGCCGCGATATTATTTCTAATGTAAATACAAGAACCCCTGTGTGCAGGACCTTTATGCGATTTTTTCTCTCTACAATAATAGCCAGCGAGGTAAAAGTTTGGAATTTGGAGAATGCTAAGTTCATTATAAAATAACCAATATTCTGTAATGTTCGAGTCCTACGTAGACATGATCGTATTTGTGATTGTCCCTACTCCCCTCATCCAATCATCTCATAATTCACACTTCAAAGCGTAACACCTTTGTCGCACTGAGGGATACAGATGAAAAACTGATCCTGGAAAAATTACAAATGTTAGTCGTGTAGCGTAGTCAGTAATGGCCTATACGCCAATAATAATAATAATAATAATAATAATAATAATAATAATAATAATAATACAGAACTAATTTTCTATGGTTATTTTCTTGACGGTTGTAAGATTTTACAACTGTCCCTTGTATTTTATTAGAAATACACCAGGAAGTATAATTCATTCGGAAGAATTAATTCTGGACTGTTGTTATCAATGACGAATACCAATTCCGAGTAACAGCTTAAGTAGCATTTAATTAAAAAAGAATGAGCTATTTGACAACGGGAGATAAGTGACTTGGTGTAGTTAGTATACGTATTTATTCTAGCAAAATATTAATTTCATTATTTTTTCCAAAATACATTAATCTTATGTATTGAATATATATTTTCCTGTGTTCTAACCAAAGGGAAAAATGTTTTTATATTAATTCATGTTCCGCAGGTCGATTGTTTTGATCGAACGTTTATATGCAATTTATAAACGCACAGTTTTACTAAATATGCTTACGAAGTAACTAAAGAAACCAGCCATTTTCCGGTTTCACTACTATTTTACATTTTTATCCTACTTTCAATTTTATTCTTCTATTGTTTAATGTCAATTATTTTTATTATTAGAAAAATGTTCGAAAGAAACGAATTTTGTATCCAATACTAACTCGACACAAAGTATACGTAACAATATACTATTAATTGAATTTGAAAGGATTAAAGAGAGAACGGGCTTTCAGAAAGAAAACGTGCATAGATCATACATCTCCCTACACGTCACATATTTTACCTGTCTTTTCCCGTTACATCTATACAAAATTTTGAAATGAAAATTTATTTATATGGGTTTTCTTGTTCTTGTCAGAGAAAAATCACGGCGTTCTATATGCCGTATTCAGCGAATCCTGACACATACACATTATCAGCAAAGGCTTCTCAATTACAGAGATGTCACGTCTCTACACGATCATAAAATTGAAATGACTGTCGTTGTTCTCATCTTTGGCACTTCATTCACTGTACTCTGTCCTCCATAATTGGGCCTTTGAGCAGCTTATTACAACGTGAACGGGAAATATTTCCGTCATCTCACCCACCATCTCGTCGTAATCATAAATTCCGCTCCTCTCTCTTTCCTCTTTCCCCGGAGCTCATCGCCGAGTCGCCGACTGTGTCTTATCTGCACGACTTCATTACCCTAACATTAGTTTGTACGTTGGAGAAATTCTCGGTAACTGTGATTTTCACTCTGTAAATGGAAAGAGGGAGGGGAGGGTTGCTGTGACGCAAGTAGGTGTATCTTGTTCCAGCAACTTCTTGAAGTGTTTACTTTAAAAAATTAAAAAGAACGCTTTACTCCTTTCCAGCTCCAGGCATGTGGACGTGCAGGGGCTAATAAGAACTTGCTCCATCATGGTAGAGATACACATTTAATAACCCGTTTAGTTTGGTGTGCTTGGATGATGTCATCGGGTCTAATACAAAATTTATTTCTGCAGCGCATGTTTGCGAACAAATGTAGACGATACCGAATGAATGTGTGCATGAGTGACTGAGTAAAGAAACTAAAGCTTGCGTGTATTTCTTTGAATGATTGCAAAGTAAAAATACTCGTAAATAAGCGCTATGAGTCGTCTGTCTGCTTACGGTCAGAGCGTGTTTGGGCTCTTCCATGTGTTAATACGAGATGAATGGAGTGTCTGGAACTGAGGCTGAATTGTATTCACTAGCGTTAATGAAACAACCGCCCGAGGGGAGCGTCTAACCCAAGCATTTTGTAGCAGGTGCGAAAACGGGTCGCTCTTGGGACCAGATGGCGGTACCCATAAAACGTAGCTGTGGCCAGTTTTCAGTCCATTGTCGAAAAGAAGGCGATTGCGTCCGTCGTACGCCATGTTCCACGAAGACCCCGCGAAAGTTTTGTTATATATGGCAGCGAAGACTAAGTAGCGCCAGCTGGCCCGAAAGCCTGCGCGCGCCCACTCC
>BOPP01000043.1:2168065-2192018 GCA_017312745.1 Gryllus bimaculatus
CAAGAGGGCCTCCCGAGCCGGGGCGCGGAGCTTATCGCCCGCCCCGTTCCGATCCCGCATCTCGGTGCCGCTCGCTGCACCTGAGGCCCCGCCGAGGAACGCGGCGCGGGCGGGCGGGGTTGACTCTTTTTACGACGGGTTGGGGCTTTACGCGTTCTTTGCACGTAGTGCAGGCAAAGAACGTGTGTAGCAGGAGGGATGGCGTGTGTCCGTGCGTCTGTCTCGCCCGCCCCGCGTCCCGAGGAAGGCCGAAGGTTCGAGTCGCTTGCCGCCGCAGCGTCTTGCCGCCTCCGTGATTCATCGCCAGTGCGCTGGAATATATATTTTAGTCTGTCCGGCCGTCTCGTCCAGCCGTCTCGCTGCCGTCCGGATGATTCATCTCGAGGAGAGCTGAACGGATTTTATTCTGTCCGTCTGCCTCATCTGGACTGGCTGTGCGTGAGCGTGATTCATTTTCGAGAACAGCTGAATAGATTTTAATGAAATTTCGTACTTGGATACTTCTCAACAACTTGTCGGACCATTAAGCAGTTCATCTCCATAATGGTAAAGTGGTAGAGATTTATGATAATTTAATATATCCAATCTCCCATAAGAGTTTGGATGCACGCGTGCGTTTGGTGCGTGACTGCGCGGCGGGTCGCCGCTGAAAGGCGGCCGTGTCCCCCGTTCGCGTCGGAGGGGCCGTGAAAGCAGCGGCGGTGGCGACGGAGGCGCAGAGGGGACATTCTCCCTAAGGCGAACGACAGAGGACCTTTTGTTTGCGCTGCTCTGCCTCCCGGCGCGTGCGTGCCCTACTTGCTATTTGGAATACAGCTGTCATTGCTGCATTCAAAAATAGAACTTCTCGAAGAAAGGAAATGCGTGTTATTGAGTCTTTGTTTTATGTAGCGATGCAAGACAACTCCGACAATAGATTTTCGCTTAATTCACTTAGTTAATATAATATTATTAATAATAATAATGACGATATTAATAGCAATAACAGCAGTAATAATAATAACAATAATAACTCTAATTACAATAAAAATAACAATGCAGGGAACTCCAAACCTATGTATTTAATTCTCAATGTATAATTTTTGGAAGAAAACTATAAACTATCATTTTAATTTTACTATTTAAAATTTGCAAGTGATACGAATTATGTATATGTGGCTCGTCTCTAAGAATGCAAACAATGAACGGAATTTATTTCCTCTAATTATCGTGCAAAAATTTAAAGTATAATGTGAGATATTTTAAGGACGATTTCCATTGAGTTCAAGCCTTAATATATTGTTGATTAACCACGTATTCGGTGGCTCTCGGTCTCGCATTTTCATACATCCAATTCATTTTAGATTGCTTATGGTCTGTAGTTGATTGAAAATGGAAGTATACATTGATATATCAAACAAAAAACCAATTTCGAAGTGCTCGGAATATTTTTCCCTCAAACAAGAATATTTGTTTCAAATCACGATGATAAGACATCGCAATTTCTCTGGTAGTATTCTAACAAAGAATAAAATATATCTCAAGAAAACTGTGTAATAATAAGTGTTCATTCTAGCACTTTCAATCAGAACTGTTTTAAGGTTAGAAAGGAAAGTGAAAGCTGTATGTAATTTGAAAACATGCCTGATTGTTGTTTAGAGGGATGGTTAGGAACATGGTTAGAGGGATACTGCGGGAAAAATCTAACGGGAATAGAGCTCAATTCTTTTGAGAATCGTTCTTCAAAGAATTTGAGAAGTTATGAGCGCAATCGTTTTTCGGAACGCGCGGGAAGGGCGCCTCAGTATCCGTAATCTTTTGTGCCAAAGGGTTTCGTGTCTGTATAGTCTCTCATTTCCTTCTTTGCCTGAATAGGCAAGGAAGTAGCGTACTCGTCGTTTGAGCCTTACGGCCTGGGACATTTGCAAGTTCGAGTCCTGGAGGCGTTGGTGCATGCAAATCTACCAGTTTAGATGAGGTTCTCAGCCAGGATTTATTCTCAACTCCTCCGGACCAATGCCTGAAGGGGCATTAAAAGGGGCCTTGCAAACCCTCGACAACTCCGCCATTTCTCAAGAGGAAAAAAGACCGTGGCAAGACAAACCGCGGTTCAGGCGGCTACGTCTATTTAACTCACGTTTCTATACGATAGTACATGATAAATAGAGATTACGTGCGTGTGAAAACACGTTAGATGCATGAAACCTGCGTAAACATAAAATACTCTTGAAACGCTAATTCTATTTTTTTTGTGTAATTTAAATCCATGAGTAACGATGAAGTGTTAGAGATATTCGAAGATGTCGAAGGCTAAGAGTGAAGCCTTATGACTAGGGTGCGGATTTTGATGACCTAAAACGTTGCCAAATATATCAATAAATTGCTATTAAAAGCTTTAACACGCCCTAAAACAAAGAATTATGACGTCAAAAAATTTGATCAAAACCAATTAAGATGAACAACTTAAGCTGTTGGATATATATTACTGATGTAACTTGAGGGTTCTTCCGTTTTTCCAGTGAACTCAGATTGCAAACTTTGGGTTTGGGCTGTTTTTAAAACAAAATCTCTGCCTTTATTATCGCGAAATCGGCCGAGCTGACATAGAACCGATAAACATCACAGGAACATTAGATTACATAGTACTCACAACGGCTGAAATTACAATATACGAGCAAAGGAATCGAATAGGCTAGTCAGGAATTCTGTGGTGAACATTTGTTGCCCCTGGTATATATTGTTTGAAGCAAGTACCATGAAAATTATATTAAAATTTATTAAATCAGCAAAAGATGCAGTGAAAGTGGCGTAATAAGGTAGTAAACGACTTATTAGCGGAAATCGAGGAAAAATGAAAAAAAAATTATGTTTAAAAATGGGTCATTTCGTTTCATCAAAACATTAAATTAGTTTCTATACTATACGGCATTGTTCTAAAGTGAAAAGAAGAAAATGACATTTCATTTAAATCCACCCCATTTTTATGACTGGCCAGGCTACTATTTCAATTAACACAATAACTAATACATTATTATTATTAACTAATTATTAATTAGTAATAATAATTCAGCTGCTTGTGCTAAGTGTAGATAATATCTCGCAATTTTATTGCAGACCATTTTAGATATTTAGTTATTGTGGTAAAGGACGCTATGTCAACAGTTAAATAACAAACCAGATGTTTTAATACAGCTTGCACTCCAGTTGACTCTACATAGTGTTTTAGTTTCCTATTTCAAAATCGATTTTTCTGTTTTTATTACGACTATAATTCTTTGGCTTCGAATCCTTACCGCATCTTCTCAAATATTCCGTTTGGGTAGTTGGATTCTGGTTTTTACCTTTGAAATCGCATTCTAAAAGTGAATTGGCCTTCGACTATTTTTTAATATAAGGTACCTCGTGAGTTTCTTTTTATGAAAAAGAAAGTGATCTGACCTAATAGGTAGTCTGTCTCTGTTTCTTAGGATAATTATTCCTGATCATTGAATTCTTTTATAAATTATATTTTACTTTTTTGTGTTATGAAGTACGTTTGTGTTATGAAGTCATATTCTCCAACTACCACGTTGTCATTTTGGCTCTAATAATGTGTAGTCCCCATTTTTTCGTAGGCAAACTTAAAAACACAATTCTCTTACATGTACGCAAGATTAAACTTTTTGCCATTTGATCGACGTAAGTTAACTCTAACCATTGCAGTACTTCCGTACGCTGTAACAAATTTTTTAGCATGTGCAAAACATCGTTGATTAGTTTGGTCTTTCGCTACGGAGGCAGTAACTTGGTATGAATAAGGAATAAGCGTTTAACGAAAACGACAACATTACGTATTCTTCTAATCCGTATAAATATAAGACACAATCATGGAGACGAGGCACAAGGATAGGCATTGCAAAGAGATAATTTGAGGAGGAAATAAAAAGATTTCAACTGTGGAAAGAAAATATGATACAGCTGTCCTCTTAAACATTTTTCACAACAACTTCGATTTTTAGCATTGGAAACACCAGGTCTATCAATCACAATTATTTTCCTCATCCAGCGATTCAAGAAGCTTTGGGAATACAATATACCTACGCCACATTTTTTCTAAACATAGCATTCGCGTATTTCAATCAAAAACAATGAATAAGAAGCATCTCTCCACGTAGTATGACATTACGAAGCAGACTGAACGTCCGTGACTCAGGGTTCTCCTCACAATTAAATATGCTACACCGTCTCCATCTCCTGTAAACTTTGTTGTTTTTTCTCTCCTGCGAATGTTTGTCCTCATGACTTTTGTCTTTTCCATTCTCAATGCTTCATTTATTACGAAGGGGTCACACAATTTTGATGTAAAGCGCAGTTGCTTCTTCTTTCTGTCTTCTTTGATAATCATGTGTTCTTTTCAATATTCTCACAAGACCATTAATATTTTGAATGATTTCATCTTCAGGAATTTATAATAATTGTCTCACCACGAAAATGTATCAATTCAACGTATCTAATTTAAATATTTCGGAGCAACATTCTCTTCTATATTTGAATGCTCTGTATTCCACACGGCGCCGGTGACCTACCTTGAGTACTACATGTGTTTCAATAATGATCCAGTAATGACCGTTAATACCGTATACAAAATACACCACAAAACGTGAGGGAAAAAAATACAGGTATATATAAAATACCGAGAAAAAACACGTAAAAATTGTTAAGCCTGCTACCTGGCTGCTGGAAACGCGAATTCGACTTAGGGGAGGGGCGCGGAGGCAGGCGGAGCGCGGAGCTGAGCGCGGGAAGGGGCGGGGAGCAGATAGCATCTCGCCGGCGCGAGGAGGAGACACCGCCCTCGCTCGACGCGGAGGATAATTTGCGGCAATCCTAATCCGCATTCCCTTTGACGCTATCAGAATGCAGTAGTACGTAATTTAGCACATCAAGTGAAAAAACACGGCGGAGGATCGTTTCCCTGGGTGTTTGATCGCGATACCCCGTGCGCAATCACGGTGCGCCGGGCTGCACCGCAGCGTTGGCCGACACGCGAGCCACCCCGGCCACGCCCCCGCGCCCCGCCCCCGCCAGGCAGCGCGCTACCCACTGTCTCCTAGTCTACCTGGTCACTCGCTTCACGATACACGTTATTCTATACTTCAGCCACTGGTCATTGCTGAAATGGATGGATGAATTGATGGACATGTGTGACATGTGTGAAATTGATGGTGATATCAATTTCACACATGTCACAAAAATTCTTTGTAATTCACTTCCTGAACTATCTTGCAATATGTCAAATTATTTATGTTTGTAACTTATTTTATTGCATTTATTATAAACAAACATATATGTTACTAATTTATGTACGTTTCACTCCGATAGGAACATAATATGTTACAATACATTTCTAAGAACAATTAATCTTATGTTCTAAATGTCTCTTAGTTCTTGTTCAGGTTTTCATTGTATTTTTTCTACATTTCTGACTTCACTGTGCATGTAGTACAAAATACGTTTAGTTGAAAGATGTTAATGTTAGTGGCTTGTGCTAACGATAATACTATCCGCACGTTTGATACTATAAAACACTCTCCAGCCCCCTGCTTCGTATCCTGAGGTGTGGTTCATAGATTCATTTTCCAGGCGCTCCCTCTACTATTTCACAATACTACCCAAGTATTTCCGACGTATACAAAACCATCGGTGCGCACGTTTTTAGTTATCATACCCCCAAAGCTGCTTTCATTCAGTTTTCTGCCATGAACTCTGTAAATACATCGAATTTGGAAGGAAAAAAGCAGCTGTTTCAGCTATGTTCCCCTGACATTTAATATGGGGAGTTTGTTAACAAATAGCTTCATACAAATGAAAAATTTTGTTTCTTGTGAAATTAGAGAAATCAGCCTTTTTTCTCAAACCTTTTTTAATTATTTGAAAATTATTAAACAAGGCAGAGAGCAAATAAACAAGTGTATAAGTCCACACACCACCAACTGGAGTCTAAAATGTCCTCCTATACACGAAAATTCTCTTCCACTCGAACATTGATCTTTATCTGAACGATTTGAAGAACGATTTGAAGAACAATGCTGTTCTTTCATATTATAATAATTTGCTTTTCGAAACTTAGGGAATTATATCCTGTATCGTTACGAAACATGATGATTCGATGATTCATGACTTTGCATATACTGAACAACAAGACCATAAACAATGCGAACAGGAAGTAATGCTCGCATATTTGTTCAGAAGATATCCAAAATACTAAGACACATTTTAACTTTTTAAACATTGAAATATATGAAACAGAAGATACAATATTGGGTCAGTGTCCAAGGAGTCGAATTGATGCATCACGTTCCTTCTAGGCAAATTCGATTATTATTCATGGAATACATATTTTTACACGATTCCATTTTTAACATACTGTAAATAAGTGAAAATTATGAAAAGTTACGAAATAACAAAATTCTATTTTCAATAGCAAAGGAGTAACATAAAAATCGCTAGGAGTCGAAATGACACCTCTGAGCATTCTAGTGTTAAACATTCAGAACCATGAATGTTCGCGACTTCTGGTCATTTCCATCCCTTTACGCATGCCATCTCACTAAATCTGTGGCTTTCAAATACCTTTATATTCCTTTCTCTAAACTAGGCTTTAAGTGTACTTTTCAAATACTTTTAGTATACTACACACTGCATGCATTATGTAATGGATTTCTTTATCTTAAAAGCATTTAAAATTTGAATTCACATTTGGGTGGAAAAGATGAAGATTCCTTAACCTTCCTTACTTCAAAGATTCGTTAATAGATTTTTCTGAATTAAATTACTTATCACGAATATGTTTTTTGGAATTATGGACAATCAGTGCAATGCCTTTCACCTCTAATTGTAGAGAAAGTGTATTTGTCAATAATGCAAGACGATTCGTGGTCAGGTACAACTACACCAACAAGTAAAAGTATTCTGTAGTTGACATCAGTAACTTATTATTAAAAATTAGTAGTAATAACTCCTTACTTTTTTGAAAGATTTGATAATAATTGATAATTGATATATTGCTATCTCTGTTCTAACCGCTTTCTGGGGCATGTTTCCAGGACACATGCAGTTCCAAGCAAGTTGCTGAAACTTCTCTTGGAACTTTACTCAAATGTCTAAAAGGTTTCTATTAATATCACATCCATTTGATACTTTCATGGCTATAAGTACGTATTTTAGTTCTTCGCCTATTGAATTTCCTTGCAGAAACAAAAGAGAAAATTATGTATGCTGCGATTTCTCGACAAAACGGTCATATCGTTGGTCCATGATACCGTAAAAGTGGACAATTCTTGTTCTTATATGTAATAAATGATTTACTAAAATTTGTTGAGTAGTCAAAATCCACGTTTTGAGCGTCTGTCTGTGGACAACACTAGCGCTTAAACAGCTCAGATTTTCTCGAAAATTCATATTCCTCTATCGATCTGGTGGAACTAAAGATCCTGTGAGCCTGAAACAGATTTATTGATTGTTGATGGTACTTTACAAGAAACCCTAACATTTGTCGTACCTTTTCAAAAATGGTTTCAAATTTTTGGTTTATTTTTTCTACTAGAGAAAAAAGGATTTCATGCAAATGGCACATGTCCCATTTTCCTTGAACTGTGTGAATTTTCAAAAAATGCAAAAAATCAAAATTCTTTTTGCGTTTTCCTACATCTGTGATAAATATTGTCTCCTTAATAAAGTATGTTCTTCAAAGGCAATCAAATAATGTTATATGCACTTCTCGAATAAATACATATTATTTATATTTAAAGATATAATTTATATACATGTTATTTAACATATTATTTATATTATAAATATTGTCATATACCCATGGTTCGCGTAATTATTAGTGAAACGAATGCAATTTTAAAAGGATGAAAATTTTGTTAAAACTACTTGAAATGTATTATTGTATTAAATAATACATTAATATAGCATTTTATATGCATGCATGCAGTTCTAAATTCGCATTGAAATGTCGCTGGTACAGTTTTCGTTGAACTCTGTATTTTCGAAAATTGCAAAAGCTTAAAATGTCAAAATGGCAGTATTGATGATAAATATATCATTCCTTAAAAAATATTTTTTTTAGTTTTTTTTATAAGGTCGTGTGCCCTGTTTTGAAAATGTGAGTAGTTTGCATGATTTCTGCGTCAAAATCAAGTTAAATTAATGTAATCAAGTTAAATTTAAAAAATGCTCAAAAACTGCTTCAATAAATTCTCAACATATTTTTCCTTAGCTAAATCATTTTTCAAGTAAATGTTCATAATGTTGTGTGGAATGTTCTGAAAATATGTGGAATTGCGTGATTTCAGCGTCAAAATAAAAGCAGCTTTAAAAAATGCTATCAGGAACAAACTACACAGAAACATCTCCAAAGTTTTTTGACTTATTTTTAATAAAGCAAAGTACGTTTAAGAAAATGGCTTAGAGTTAATTTTTGTTGAATTCTCTGTAGTTTTGAAAATTGTAAACTTATACAATTTGGTGTGTTCCTACAACTGCAGTATTGATTTTCTTCTGTTATGAAGTATGTTCTTGAAAATATGATCTTTACATAATGACTGCAAATGTGTGAAATTTCGAAAATTGTAAATGCAGAAGTTCTACTTTCTTTCTAAAGCGTCAAGAAGATTGATTTATACCGCATTTTGGTGGTGTAGTGGTAATGTGAGTGGTGTGTTCAACTTTACAAACTCAGTTTGAATCCCAGCGTGAAAAAAAACGCTGTGTGAAAACAGTTTTCCGGTTCTTGCAGGTTTTAATCTCATCATACAAACCAAAGCAAAGAATATCTTGAATTTGAATTTTTCATCATGACTAAAGAAATAATAATAATAATAATAATAATAATAATAATAATATAATAACTACAACAATGGTTCAGTTCAAAGGTAAAATAAAATTGTTAATACAAATGAAATTCCTGTTGAATTATAATTGAAATCCCTCTTACTAGCTAGCGTTGCGTGGCGCCTTCAATAGGTACTTTTGAGTTAAAAAGTCTTATTTTTATTTTCAAGTTCATAATAAAAACACATTTTAACCGTGTTAGAATTGCCCTACTCGTGCATTTCCTGTCACAGAAAGATACATGAAACGGTATCCATTAAAACACATTTTAAATGTTTTCTTTCATTGCAAAATTGACTTAATTATTACCAATCTGATAAATTCACCGCGATTGACCAGTGCACGCGTAGGTGCGTTTTTCAATATTTTTTCCAAAATCTTCGAGAGGAAGTCGGTTAAAAAATATTCCAATCAATTTGGCATGTCGAAAAGAATCGATTGAGCAATTGATCACTTTGTAGATGCAGTACGTCATCCTAAAGGTGTCTTTAAAACACACATTTTCAGAGATGAATCTTAGAATCTTCAAATATCCTCAACGGCCACTTAGGAACTGCAAACAAATGATTCGTTCCCCACCCGGAGACCGAGACGCGTGGAATGGCACCTCATTTGTCTCGTGAATTACCGACCGATAGACGGGTGGACGGAGGTTACGTGTTTATTGTACTGATTGTTGAGTATACTAGAATCGTTCATATTCTATCTATACAGGATTAGGCATCAGAAGCGCCTTTCTCGTATATTTTTTGAACAGTTGAAGCTATTGAGATGAAATTTTCACATTATTCAGAACATATAGGCTCATCAGTTGTAGTGATTATTTATTTGATATCATTTTTTATTTTAAAGATATTGGAGAAACTTAATTTGTTTAAATAAAGCACCTCTCTTTTTCACGATTAGATAAATCTAAAGCACAAATTCAGCAGTACTACATATGAAGGTGTTTGATGAATACTTATAAAGACTAATGAGTTTTAAAATCCGGCGAAATACCTGGTTTGGAAGTTTGAGTGTTGGCTGGATTTCTTCGCACGGTGAGAATAAATGAGGCACTCTAGAAATCGTGAACAATACGTTTGTCGTATGCAGAGAGTGAATGATGTAGAGACGACGTACAGAGCAATTATTTGTGTCTCCATGGCGAGTTTTTATGAGAACAGTCGACGAAAAACTTAGAAATTCGCGATTCATTTGCGCTGTTTTCAACGAGTGATTTTAGTGAAAGTTACTTTGTTTTATTATTTTTGAAGGCAAATCCACGAGAACATACTGAATAAAATAGGAGAGTAAAAAATATTTAGTGTAACGATCTCAATTACTGTAGAAGTTGCAGATCATTTGAATATCTCCATGGCCAAGAATAGCGCAATTTTAACAATGAAGCGGAGAAGGTCCTGAATTTTCGCTGTCTTTCGGAAATCTACGGAAGCCGTTCACATCAGAGTCAACGGACACGCCGTGTGAAAATTGTTTTATGAAGTGTGTTTCGCAAAATCACAGATCATACAAGTATGCCCCTTTTAGAAATCGAAGATGTTTAAATCTGTCTGGCGAACGATGTCACTAATGAGAATATACCGATTTTTTCATCACTTCGAATTATTCATTTTGACGCAATGTGAACTCAGTTCTTTCAATGATTGTGGCATACGATGCATTTGTGGGGACGTTTGTTGAAAGGAAAATTCGACCGATGCGGGCTTCGAAGTGGCTGGAGTGCCCCATGCCTTGAGGCAAGGACTCAGTCTGGTCATCAACCCGGTACCGCGGCGGTCGGTCACAAATCTCTGCTGTGTACTCTGTACATTATTCGCTCTCTGCATGGGTCAAACGTATTGTTCGCGATTGATAGAGTGCCTCATTTATGCTTGTGTACAGCAGGGTGGATTGTCTTTTAGAGGTCGCAACATACACTACACTTCATAATCCACTACGTTTTGAAACGGTGAATGATAAACGGATGAATTGGAAACGTTTAGAAATACAGACACACCGCCAATTTCCTAACCTGCCATAACGCCGAATTTTAAAACGCATTAGTCTTTATAATTATTCATTAAACACCTTCATATATAGCACCGCTGAATTTGTGTTCTCAAAACCTATTTAATCGTGTAAAATTAGTGTTTTATTTAAACAAATTAACTTACCCTAATATCTTTAAATTTAAAAAAATCTCTCAAAACATTCTCACTATCCCATCAGTCATGAACCCAGCGGCACGCCCCGATCGTCCGTTTATATGCTTTTCGGGTGATTTCCCCAGATTTCATACTACTTTGTGCTGTTAATTATTCACCATATATGAGGTATTGATTAATTTGTATTCTCAAGACCTCCCTGTTTGTGTAAAAATAAGTACAGTGTTTCATTACAAAATTAAGTTAGTTCAATATTTTAAAATACAAATTGCTATTAAAAAGCTAATATTTACAACTGATGAGTCTCTTTGACCTGAATCGTTCGGTGAACATTACGTAGTAATATCTTGAACCGTTTCGAACTATTCGAGGTGGACGGTTTTAGTGACTAACCCTGTATCCATGAAACAAAGCAAAGCACCTATTGGAATATTTTTAGATATTTCAAAACATTGTGACGTCATTGATCATAACATTTTACTTCCAAAATTACCTTCGTATGGAATTCGAGGTGTTCCTCTAGATTGTTTATGTTCGTACCTTAAACAACGATCTCAGAGAGTAGAAATCCCTTACTGAAATAATGGAACATTATGTACACACCTTTCCGATTCTTTGCCAATTGCATGTGGAGTAGTAGATATCGATTTTTGGCCCTATTCTCTTTCTACTATATGTAAACGATTTGCTTTCGAAACGGAAGAATAGTTCTCTTTGCGAACGATACGAATATTCTTTGCAATAAAGAAACCGTAAATAGTACAATATCATATATTTCAAACTGGTTCCGTAATAAATTAATAGTATATGAATACATAACGGTTTCAATGCAGTTTTCCATTTCAAATAAACAGCTCTGTAATCCCTTGAAAATGAACGGTGTGTCATTGACTGATGTGAAGGTAACAAAATGTTTAGGTTTTTCTATTCAGTCAACTCTTAAATGGGACGTCCATTTAAATGAATTGAACACTAAATTAAGTTCTTTCTCCTACGCTTTCAGAATTATTTCAAATTCAGCCAGCCTCCATACTGGCGGTTGTGTATATTTCCGTCTATACGTATACTTCCGTTCCCGCCTGAGGTATGGCATAATATTCTGTGGAAATACATCTTATTGCTTACAGACTTTTAGATTACGAAAACGAATTGTACGAATTATAAGCATATCCAACCCACGTGATTCTTGTAAACCTCTCTTTATTAATCTAGGTATTTTACCATTACCCTTGATTTACGAATCAGTAGTTTTACTGAAAAATGACTTACTTAAGGGCGGGATTATATCTTCAGCAAACTGATCACTTTAATTACTGATCACTATAATTGATATATGAATCAGTAGTTTTTGTCAAAAAGTCTTAAGAGCGGGAATATATTTTCAGCAAACGTTGATGTCTATAACTACAACACTCGACATTGTAATCATATTCATCAGGCGACAGTATCAACAGCTCACTACAAAAAAAGCACGTAGAATAGATGTACATTATTTTACAACACCTTGCCAAATGACATTAACCGATTAATTCGACGCAAATGTTAAAAGTCCAAGTTAAATCTTTTCTGCTGCACAGCTGTTTCTATACAATTAGAGAATATACCGAGCGTCCAAAAGGAAAGAAACATTAATTTTAACAATGACGTTTAGTGTATTATTTATTATTTGGATTGTATAATTCTGAAGAATCTGTAATAAGTATTGTGCTTCAAATGGGTCAATGACCCCCATCTCGATCAGGTTTTCGTCGAGTTTCCCTGATCCTTGAGCAAATGCTGAGATGGCCCCTTGTTTTGCTTCTGGACATAAATGTAACTTCAAATTAACTAATCCCCTTAGCGCATCACATACAGTTTTAATTGTTTTTTATCTAAATAAATGCTTGAAATTTTCCAGGAATTCAAAGGTCTCGTACCAGACATGTAAAAGCAGGAATCGAGGGTAGTGTGAAAAATATTTTAGGTCCAGCCACGTGCTTGCTGGATTATTCAAGTGAAATGGACTTACGACGTATGATAAATAAATTATTAATTTTACACGAAGAATAAGAGTCTGCCGTACTGACACCGCTTTCCGTCACCAAGATATATTCCTCTTTTAGCATGACAATTTCGCAATGCAGCACGAACCAGGAAGAGTCTACGCACGGTGTAGTTTGCTTTCTTCTGGAAATGTAGATTGTTTTTTTCTTCATTTTATTATTTATTTACCGTCAAAAACAGTTAAAATATATATGAGTATGGAGGAGAAGTACGCAACTCCTTCTTGCCATTTATTGAAACGTTAAATTAATACTTGCGTGTTACTTGATATCATCGATGATCATGATAAACCTTTTTTCTTGTGAACTACGTTGAAATTTCGGCCAGCAAACATTGACTAATTTCTCAACATCTTTTTTCTCTTTACTAAAAAATATTTTCGTGTTCACCGACGTTATAAGAGTATTAATAATTGGAAGCCTATTGTTACATAACTAATGTTTTTTTAAAAATTTCGTTAAGGTCGCTTTTCAAGTACAAGGTCATAAAGCGACTAATTTGATTGCTTACATTGGCGTAACTGTAGGGAAAGACTACAAGTTAGGGCAGCACAAGCACACATGCCCGAGGCGGAATTCGAACCCACGATCCTTCTAGCAGAGGATAGCATTTTGGTAGTACTGAAGAAGGCGTAGAAAGGTCCAAAACCTCATTAATTGTATACCTTGAGTATTAATTTAATGTCACCTTGTTCTGTAAATATATGTCGACTTGAATGCTGTACGACGTAACGCCTTGTCAGCGGGTACGGACTCGCCCCTCCACTCCCAACTTTCGTTTCGAGTCTCGCTTTTTTTGGGGGGGGGAGGTAGAGCGAGATTCGCCACACCTGTGGGCGAGCCTCTCCCCTTCTCGGCCGTCTCCTTGCGTCAAGGGCAGAGGACGCCAGTTGTCCTTATCAGCCGCTGTTCTGCAGCGGACAGGTACAGTCGCATTCTAGCGCCGCTGTGGGAGAACAGACTTTTACAAGAGTCTCACTGCGCCGAGTGCAGACGTCGGGGAATCCGCTAGTCACCCCTCGTTTCTACGCACGACATCTCGCAGTGCAAGCGCAGTGCATTCTTCATAATTAAGTGATTCTGCGACGAAAACACTGTGTTGTATATGATTGCTTGGTGATTCAACTGCTATGATCAGTAAGTGTGTTGCATTTCTTATCGCGGGAGGTGTCGGTGTCGGATGCCCAGATCCGGCGCAGACTTCGTCGGCTTGTGGGTATTGTCTCCGACCAGGTATCTCCCACCAGCGGTGCCCCACTGCAGTCGGCACAAGCTCTAAGTGCGGAAGTGTAGTGCATGCGAGATAAGGGCAGGACAAGAAAGAGGAAGGTAAGATAAGGCGCGGTTCATGGTCCGTTTGTTAGGGTACGATATTCGCCTGGTGTTGGGAGGAGAGCAGCCGGCGCTAGGATTGTCCAGACAGCGGGTGAATTGCACCTCGGTGACGAGCTAGAGTCGAAAAGAGACAGAGGACAGAGGCTCTTCAGCAACGCTGACACCTTGCGCCACCTTTGCAGGTCTGTGTTGCATACCGGCTTTGTAAACGACCAATTCTGTCGAAAGAAATCGTTCGTCCAAGGGAATTTTATGGCATGATTTTGGTTTGTCGAGTTCTCTTAGCCTCGTGTCATACTCTAACATGTGTTCTAATTTTTTAACCCACAAATCTAAGTATGATTCTTGATTGCCGAATCCCCTGTGATCCCGTTAGGGTTTTGTTTACACACAATCTAACTAATAGTAAACATTCTTACTTTGTTCTTTATTATTCACTTCGAATTCAACATGATAATTTTTTGACTTAAGAGGGTATAATTCTATACCTGTGATGGTAACTTTAACGTGGATAAATAGAAAATCCTTGTATTGGAAACGCAACATGAGATAAGTGAGTCAATTTTTCCTCTGGTTTGTAACTATTCTATTCCAAGTACCATTCCCAAATATTGTTTTCGGTCTCTCTCTTTCTCATATATATATATATATATATATATATATATATATATATATATATATATATATATATAGAGAGAGAGAGAGAGAGAGAGAGAGAGAGAGAGTCGCTTTTGTCCTTTTCCAACAACTGGACCGTGATTGATTGTGTGGTACATTAAATAATAGACTTCAGATAATTCATGACTGTATTAGTTATGGATAAATTAAATTCTTTAAAGTTTAAATAATATTTAATTAGTTGTGTGGTTGACTGATCATAGTTTTGTATTCTGTCATTTGTAACGCTTGTAAAAGTCAAGTTTCTCTCGTACTTATTAATGAGTCATCTTTTGAAAAGTAGTACGTTTCTGAGCTCTCTGGGAATGTAAGGCTGGCTTAGCTATTGTAGGGTAGAGCTGAACGTTAACGTGTGCTCACCTTCTCCGGAGATTTTTGTTTGGATGAAACCATGAAGTGTTGGATAAATTCTGCTTTACCCATCAAGGCAAAACTCGTCAAAACTACATCTTATGTGATCTCGTCTGTACAGACCACTGGTTTCTGCCTCCGGAACTCCCGTTACCACAAGACACCGACTGTACATTTCGTCGCTGTACTTCAAAGAAATTCATTTGCAGAACACGCTGCTAGAGCACACATACGCCACATGTCTCGTTTGTATCCAAACGACGCGACGTGCCAGGAGCGTCTCTTCCCACCCACCGTCTCCCTGTATCCGCAGATTAGAGGACGACAATACATGATGAATGGACATGCACAAGCGTCCATGCCCCACGCCCCTACCTCCTCCGAATCCAACCGGCGCGGC
Organism: Gryllus bimaculatus; assembly: GCA_017312745.1. Lineage (NCBI taxonomy): Eukaryota > Metazoa > Arthropoda > Insecta > Orthoptera > Gryllidae > Gryllus > Gryllus bimaculatus. Next base: position 2,183,875 of record BOPP01000043.1, read on the forward strand.
GCGGCGCGGCGGAGCACTCCTTCCCCTCCTCCCCCTCCTCCTCCCTCTTCCCCCTTCCCACGCGCCGGCCGACCCTAGGGGTCGCCCGTCACCGCATTATTTCTAGGAAAAAGAAGACGTATCTGTTGCATAACGCACGGCCCATTTCCCGTGACCATCGCTCCGATTTCTTTTTCAGCGAGTGGAGAAGGGGGAGGGAAATCGAATCGCATTTGTGTGTGTATGCGCGCGCGTGACACACATAGAAAGAGGAAGGGGTTGCGGTGAATAAGTGTATGTGTGTGTGTGTGTGTGTGTGTGAGAGAGAGAGAGAGAGAGAGAGAAAGGGTAAATGTGTGGGAGGGAGAAAGTGTGTGTGTGTGTGAAAGAGAGAGGGAGGGAGTATGTGTGTGTGGGAGGTACGTCTGGGTGTGAGAAAGAGAGGTGGAGGCAGAGATAGGAAGTGGTAAGTGTGTGCGAAGTAGTAAGTGTATGGAAATGAGTAAGTGTGTGTGTGAGAGGGAGTGTCTGTGCGCGGCCGTGCAATCGCGCCAATCGACCACTGTGCGGGGTGGGAGGATGGGGGCCGGCGCCCAGTGAGGTGGGGCGACGTATGCGTGTCGCCGCCGGGCGGCGCTGGCGTGTTCGCGCGGCGGGGGCGGCGGGCGTTGGGGCGCGCGCGTTTGGCGCACACATGAGCCCGCGCGAGACGTATTTCATTAGTTTCCTTGCCCGTGTCAATTACGTGCGGGGACAGCGGCGCCGACCGGGCACTGCCACGCGCGCATTTTCCATAGTCAACATGGGGCCCGCGTGCCGGCGCTGGGCTGGACCGGCCGCTACCCGCCCGGCTTACACGCCCACACTCCCCTCTGCAACCCGCGGGTCGCCGCACCCGCGCTCCGCCTTCGCCCTCGCCTCGCCTCGTTCGCTCTCCCGCTGCCCGCCCCGCCCGCCCCTTCCCGCCCCGCCTCCGCGCGCGCGAGTCTAGGGCAGTGGTTTCCCAAACGCCCCCCCCCCAGGAGAGGGACAGCGCAAGCAGCGCGCGCTTGGAAATGTGGTGGGAGTGCGGAAGAGGGGGCCGGGCGACGCGCACCGGGGTTTGTGCGAGAGACCCCTTTTGCGCAGGGTGGAAATTGTGTAACGAGACTGGAAATTTGAAGGGTGCCAAACCATAACGTTCTCGAAGTGCCAGATGTGTCCATATACTGTATTTTGCTGAATGTGTTTCATTTGTCACCCTCTACAATGTGAAGTAGAAATAAAGAAATTGCAGTGCTTCTCCGAAGAGAAAAAAATGGAGACCTCTACACTGCGAACCGAACTTTGTATTAATTGTCAGAGCTAAGAGAACGTAATCACTGGTGAGCGCCAAAGACATGACACGAAACAAGCCATGCCCATGAAGTGAAGAAACTTGAAGTTTCTGGCGGTTGGAATTCTGTTTTAAATACAAATTACAGTTAAAAAACAAGACAAAATAAGTAACGTACTGATATAAATCTTTTTGGTACATTTACTTGTTAAAGGCGCCTATTAATCACGGTTGGTTTATGGAACACACTTGGTGTACTCAAGAAAATGTTAGAAGTTAGAACGTAAAAAGAAAAACCTTTTTTACATTAAAAAAAGGTATAGCGTCTATAAAGAATGTTGTTTTATAAAGGCTTGTTGACAGTGATAGAAATTAAACAGATAGCAAAGATAATTCCAAAACTGTGAAGACTGATCAATACGACAAATTCCAATGGTACTTTGTTGAATGCTTAGGTTAAAACATTTTTCCTCCAAATTTAAACGTAAACCATTCAATAATGTCGATTCCGTCGTAGTAATTAGGCGACTCTTATTGCACCATGTTCGTTGTGGTTTGATAACCGAACAATGCAGATATGAAAGAACAGATACATTTATTCATTGTCATTTAGAGTTATGTTTATCATTCCGGTTCATTTTCGGAGTTTTCGCAAGTTATGCGTAACAGCATATATCCGATCACGATAATTTTGTGAAAACGTTTGTTTGTAGCAAACCCCAAAATCATAGAATTTTACTCCCTCATTTTACATACAACGAAGTAACTTTTCTGACGCCCTAATTTTGTGAACAAACATTTTCAGGAATCGTCTTGGCTCTCGAACCAAACTTTATCACTAGTAGACTTGTACCTTCTAGATAGGAGACGGCTAGATAGTAACCAAGTGAATTCAATCATATGTATGATTTTGCTTCAGATTTTAGTTCTTCAGCTAACGTCAAGATAGACAGAGAGTCAATCAATGAGTTATATTACCTATTATCTTACTATATTATATTAATCAATGAAATATACGAATATGAATGAATCAATGAAATATCCTTTTCTCCTCAGGATTCACAAAATAAAATTAACACAAATAAATAAAGCACCCAATTTACACAATTCGATTGGTTTTTTTATTTCTATGCAATGCAAGTTTCTGCATAGAAAGTATTTTCTCACACCAACTTTTGAAATTAGAGAATTTATGTGGAAGGAATGCAGGCCCTTTCGTGTTCGAAATGCAAGGTGGGTAGGAAACTCCATTTTGTTGAATCTACTCATTAAAAATAAGTCTTAAAATCACATGCCAGTCTAAGGAAAATTCAAAAAAATTAAAAGTTATGAATTCCTAATGTTTTCATCGTGATGTAAAATTGAAGTTGGGCGGGGATGTTTTAAATCAATTGACGTTTATCGTCATTTAAATAAAACCCTTGCTCCTTCCCACGATGCATTCAAAATTACTACAAGATTTTTATTTTCGAAAAAAGTCTGGGTCATTAAGACCAGCTGTGCAGAAATAATGATATATCCTTTAAAGTGTCTACTACTTTAACATTAAGAAAGAAACAACCATGTTTGGGCGAGAAAGATTTTGAATTACATTTTCAAACTCTTAGAATATTGTCCATTACGTGGTAGAAAATGACTTCTTTCCGATAATACATAGAATTGATTTCTGCTGGCATCTCAATGAACGTTTGTTACCAATGATTAATTCAGATAGGATAGAATTCCGACATTAGATGTTTAAAAATGGTCAGATTATTTTAAGGTATTTATTATCACATTTTCAGTTGTTCAAAATCAATAAACTTTCGGTCAAACACGTTGAAAAATTACTAGTAATACGTTTGCACTATCTATTGGTGGAGACAATAGACTACAATAATGTTAAATAATGACAGAAATATATTTGAGAGCGTAGGCTTCCGCGGCCGGATTCGGTATTTAATCTGCTGTCCGGGTGACGTCATGGACGCGGCGTCACCTGGACAGCCAATTAAATACAAATATATTTTGCTCATGAGAGGGGAGGAGAACTTTCAAGGGGCCATTCAAGGGGCAGGCCCTCAGACTCACCTACTTTTTATTTTATATTTTTTACTTCTTTAAAGTCGCTTACCAATTGCTATGGTCATACAGCGACCACTGTCATTTAATTTGGGTTTTATCACTTTGGGGTAGCGGTAGCGAAACACGCACACGAACATCCATTCCCGGGGCGGGAATCGAACACGCGGCGGTTCACTTTTAGCGACCTCGGCTATCCAGTCCAGCTTCTCTAGCTCACCCAGTTACGCCTGTGGACAATTTACTGTGAAGTTGGAGAATCGAATTTAAATGATGTTGCTGTGCGTGGAAAAGGAATATTTTATCATCCACGTCTTACCGGGGCAAGCAATGTCCGTACCCTTTCTTAGGACAGTAAAGGCGCATTTTCTAATTTATTATATGAAATGAAGAAATTTAACACCTCGCTATAATAATTGGGAAATTATAAAGTTACCTAATAAATGTGCAAAGATCTAATTGCTATGAGGACTTCACAAATCGATCTTACAATTTATTATTTTTCAAAACACCTTTAATATAATAGTTCTATTCGAGTTTTTAAAATGATGTTGAATAGTTGGGCACCTTTGTTGCACCGGACTACTAGTTCTTGGTATTACTCTAATTTAAAGTTTTACAAATGAAGTTTCAGTTTTAATTCAGCATTGAGGAGGTGTCAACCACAAAGTATATTTCAATGTAAATTTTAATAAGAAAACACAACCATACACGTGTTTCTGGACTAATTTATCCCATCTTCAGTGACCACGTATCAGGGATTAAACACATAGGTCTTAAGTCGGAGCCATCTTGTATGTACATACATATTCAGTAACAGTATTCTGTACGACATACAAGATGGCGCCGACTTAAGACCTACGGATTTAATCCATGATACGTAGCCTCTGAAGATGTGATAAAGTAGCCGGAAACACGTATATGGCTGTTTTTTCTTATTAAAATTTATATTGAAATATACTTTGTGGTTGACACCTCCTCAATGCTGAAATAAAACCGAAACTTCATTTGTAATTCTTGTTCTATCGCCAGAACACCGGCAATGACAAAACGTTGAAAGTGATCGAAACAATGTTTAGATGGTTGCTCAGAATTATTTTCTGTTGTTTATTTCCCAACTTTCAACAATACCGCGACTTGAAAAAGAACAGTCGTCTTTTAGGCTTCTTCTTCCTACATCTCTCCAGTATGAACGTGCGCACAGCAGAATCAATTTTGATTAAATCCCGTTGCTTAAACTTCGGCATGCAGTTTTATTTCAAACGCATAGAAATCTCAGATGAAAAAGAAGTGTGATGGAAGAATATTGCAGAATAATCCAAAGGATACGCATTAAAGTGACAAAGGGTGGAGCACTTGAACTTCAGGAGAGATAGTGTGATAAGCAAAGTTTGTGAATACTACTCACACGTTGTGCCACACGGAAGCTAGAAACAAATGTTAAATTTCCAGTAAATAAGAAAAGTTAACGAATTATTCCAGAACAAAACTTTTTTTATTATTGGCATGTGCATCTTCACCCTATTTACGTTTCCCTTAGTTCGTCATTCCTCTTACTATTTCTCTTTCTCTTTCCTGTTAGACCCCTGCGTGAGGTGGACAACTAATTATTATGGTTATGATAAGTTTTCTTTCAAATTTCAAGTAGTGGGAATTGCCAGAATGACTGCGCAGATAAGATGGCAAAGGAAGATGATATTTACTGTCTCGAAAATTCGCATCCGCTTGGCTGCTATAGGAACATGGTCATAATTACTTACTATCCACCGTCTGTGTAGTGCACGGACTACATGAAGAGGAAAAATACAGAACTCAAACTTGCCAGTAGAGAATTATTAAAAGGTTTCTTTCTAAGTTTGTTGGTCTGCCTAGAATATACGGCATGTCTTGAAGAATTTCACTACAAAATTTGCTACTTGTGTGGAGCTTTGACGGAGGCGAAATTAAAATAGAGTTCATGCATTATACAACTTTACTTTCTCAGAAGCTAATGTGAGATATTACCTGTCACGTTGGATGAACTTAATAATGATACATTGGAAACAACAACAACAACAACAACAACAATAATAATAATAATAATAATAATAATAATAATAATAATAATAATAATACATTGGAAAAATATATTCGGTAGCAAAATTGTAAAACAATAAAAAATGGCGTCTCTAACGGCTCTCGAACAGCCAAGTAGCTAATCGTTCCGGTCTTGTAAGTTTACGATTTCAATAGAAAATACGTTTGTGCCATTTTGTACTGGTTATTTATTTCATTAATGAAGTAATCCGACACATGTAGGTTATATTATTCCAAAATGATACAAAGAATGTTCACTGATATCCTTATAAGTAATTTTTCACACCATTACGCTATTGGTTATATAAAGATGTTAACCTCAAAATGTTTTTAAAACAATTTCGTTGAAATGACTGAATGATCCTGGTCGGCCAACTGGACAATTAACACTGTGGACATCTCTTTAGATGTTAAAGGAAATATAGTGTAATTGACTGTTCAGAAAAGAGCATTTTCATATGAGCATTTTCATATTAAAATTTTAGCGTTTAGGTACGTATTCCGCTGCGTTTTTTGACAATGCTACGGAAATGGCTAAGCCTCTGAGTATTCTGATATACAGTGGGGTCTTGCACCATGTTCCATATAAGCCTTGTTAACATTATATTGGAGTATTCCGTTTACGATAGAGCAATGAACATCAAGACAAGTACTCGTATTCGGACCTGACGACCTGCATTCGAATGCGGATCATTTCACGTGAAATTTGCGGCAATGATTATGAATCCCGAACCGAAGTTTTTAAAACAAAATGGTTCCCCTTCAGTGCATCGTTTCCCCGCATGGCCCATCATTAATTATCTTCTTGCATCCCTTCCTTCCACTTCCGATGCCATAAGGGGTGCGGTCGGGGAGTGACGGCGCACTCTCTCACCCACGCATGCTCATTGTCGATCACATAAAACTTCAGTAACGTTACGGGCAGTGCTTGGAAGTCACCCCTCGACACGATCCATAGAGCTGTATGAAAGGGAAGAATCGTATGCATTGCAATGTTATCAAGGTCAGCTCGAGCGCACAGGGGTGAATGTGGATGCTATTGCTGGGGCTATTGAGAGTCATCGTTTGTAGCTGGGCACCGAGCACACAGTTTTCATTTGTGTGTTTTGACGTGGAACACAAGGGAAACAATAACATATTTCACTGTCACTGATGTTACATTCCATCTAGCTGCTGATGTCAACTTCCGACAAATGTTAATTCCATGGGAACATGCTGAATTGTTCGGATACTTTGCTGTCGTTATAGCAGTCTCCATAGTTCTAGCAGTATTTGTAATTCTTGTATTAATTCCTTTTTTCAATGTTTTATTGACGTTTTAATCATGTATTTGCTTTAAAATATTTGGGTAAGTTTAGGTATCATGAAGATTAATCTAAAACATTGGAAGTATTGAAAATATATGAACCTAAAAAATAATAGTAACTATTATTGTTTATTAAATGACATTCATACTCTTCTGAGTCTTTTTCTTGTATCAGATCCTTGTCAGCCGTACGCAGCTTGATTACGGTGAGAGGATAATGGTTAATAGATGATCTGGCAGGCTGATATGTAGTGGTAGTACGAAATGAGCTGGATTCTACGTGGTGCAACTGTCATTGTGCTACTTAACATCAGCTTTGTATCGTTCTTCCAGTAACATCATGTAACTCTTTAATGAGAGACCAATGTCTTTATATACAATATATCATTGCATTGAATATACAATATATCTAGCATTGAAGTGGTTAAAATTAGTCTCATATGATAGCAATGGACGAAAATTGAAACTAGAGTATGTAGTGGATACTTTTAAACGTTAGAGAAAATGATGGAATCAGGGACGAAGCATAAGTTCTTTCAATCACATGCTCGCTCCTGATCGACAGAGATTATTCGTAAATCGATGGAGATGTAAATACTTTCTACGGAGCATTCTCTTACAACGATGCTGGATTTAGGGTTATATCTCGCCCCGCGCCGGGATCTACCACTAGCCACTCGGTAAGATTGTTCATCTGCGCAAGAACTCCTCATAAAGAACTTTGCGTTAAGTAGATATTTTATATTTCGCTTAAAACTCGTGAACAGACCTGATTGGCTTCATTTTTTTTGACAATTTGCAAGTGCATTATCGGAGGAATTTTCAACGCAAAGACCTTTTAATTTACATATTTTTTAAAAATACTTTGTTACATATTTTAAAAAATAAATACATATTTTGATTTTTTTATTGCAATAAATTATATTCCCTTGTCGTAACGCTTTGTCTATAAACTGCTGGTGAGCGAGGTCTGTTTCAGATCAAGATTTGTATTGTTACTAATGGTGAACTTTCCATTTGCTTAAGCTCGTCATTCTAAAGTTCTAATATCATGTGAATATAATGTACGGATAGGCAGATTCGTGATCACAGTTTCGCCCCCTCCCCCTCGAACGCTCGAATCTGAGGCGGTTGGGTTAGCAACTTACCCATTACAGTTTGTAGGGACGAAACAAAGGCAAAGTATAATGCGCGTAACTAACGATAACTCCCCTTTTCCATTCAATCCTTCTCCGACACTCAGAAAAGCAGCCTCTGGGGAGGTGTGTGCGGGAGGTCTGTGCCTCCCGGCCGCAGCCCACTCGCAACGCCGTCACAGCGCCCCCCTCTTGCGCCTCCGCAAGCTTTAGCATTCCCTTAGCAGCCCCACCCCGTCCCCCAGCCCCCGCTTCGCCCACGTGACATCCC
>BOPP01000043.1:2192970-2206547 GCA_017312745.1 Gryllus bimaculatus
AGGGCTTAGGGCGCGATTCTTCACGGTGGTGAAAACGTTTGTTCGGGTTTGCTTTGGTCGAATCAGTTAACTTCTGGAGACGAATTCTAGCGGTACATATCTGATCAGTGGTTTTCTATGATTTGTCCCATCAACGCCTAGTGAATGCCGAGTAGTTCCCTAACAAACGGGTAATGGACGGCGCGGCATCTTCCCTGCCTCTTCCTATCGACTCGCACCCTTACAAACACTACACTGCCACGCACGTTGGGAGAAGAGTCAGAAGCTTAGAGCTTAGCACCGGTTCGAGTGGTGCCCGGCTGGGGAGAGAGAACTTCTGGGGGAAATTTCGCCATTCACCGTGCCACTGTTAGCTGGACAGCGTATCTCTTTATGTATTAGTAGTAGTTCGCGTGCGATTCTTGGTGATCCCCCTAAGAGGATATTCAAAGCAGTTGGATGACAACCTCTTTTTCGCCCCGCTTTCCCTAGAAGCCTTCCTCCGACGCGGGGCTGGTGACCTTTTCGAGCAGGCGCACCTCGCCGGCGTCCCCTGAATGCGCCAGGGTTGTGACTCTCGCGCTCTCCGCCAGATGACGTTCTCAGCTAACTCTATCCGAACGATATGTTTGGAAGAAAGTGAGATCTCCTTGGGGCAGGATATTGTCGGAGGGATTTAATTTTGCCAGGCGTCCGACAGACTTGTTTTACATTCCACAAGAGTGACACGGGCACTGGGGGGTTCAGCAAAAAACCCCTCACACAACGAGGTGCCATTGTGGAGCAGGGCAGGAACGCTACTATCTACCGAGACAAAACATCCTCTACACTATCGGGACTAATACCCTCAGCAATTAACACGCACGAAAACATCAGTGTTCAATGGAGTAAGATTTGTATCACTTGCCGGAGATATAACTCAGGCTTCTTGCTCGCGTAAGGGGTATCTCCGACAATATTTCTAAATAGTACCAGATAATTTGATGCTTAATTTTTTGATAATATGACCGTTAAATTGTAGACGAGGCTCTTGAGCTATCTTTGGACTACTTTTGAAGTAGATGTCTCAAAATGCATCCCAAAGCCATCTGCCAACGCGCGTTCTTTCCTTTGCGCAGTAAATGCTTGTTTGGAGACTTTCAGGAACGCCCTAGAGAGGGCGACTATTTAACCTGCGTACACCCGGGAAGAGGGTGGAATCGCCTGTTGGAAGAAGACGAGATTCGCCCACCTCCCAACGTTCGTTTTGAAGACACTGCTACTTCGTTTCCTGCAGTGACGAGATGAATACTCAATTTATTGACTTTAAAGTTTTGTGCCAGCGTTAATAAATATATTTTTTTTAATCTGAAAGATTAGTTTGTAATCTCTAACTAATGTATGTAACACATATGTTTATTTCCAATTTCTTTTTTTCAAACATTTGGACAATTTGCATACTTTTGGATCGACTTAGAATAATTGTTCGTTCACTGAGTGAACTCTATTATTAATCCTTATACAGGATGTTTCACGATCAAACATTACATGTGTTACATACATACGTACAATAATAACAGAATAATAATGATAATGATGTTAGTAACACTATCTTTTAAATTCATGAACATAATAATACTGAATAAAAACATGATTACATGAAATTTACAATCTACATGGAAAGTCCAAAGGATGATGCCGTTTAAGTTCTCTGATATCCTCATTGTAGTCAAGTTGGTTGATGGCGTGTATACTGAGCTGATGTGTTCTTTGGCCATATTTTGCGCTGGTCTTTTTAATTTCTTCTTTTATAGTTGTGATCTGTAAGTCTTTCTAGTGCCATATCAAACGGGCCACGGACTGCAAGCAATCTTTGCTTACTCTTCTTTGTCCTATCCTCACCCCTTACCTGCACACACATACATGTTCAACACCACAACACACATCCGCAGACCAGTCGGGAGGAGGCGTGTCCCGCTGGGGCGGTGCCCCGCGGGGGGAGACATCTTGATGGGGAGACACCCGCAAGCGAACGCTTATCTTCGGCTCCGGATCTCACGCTCCACAGCGGAGGAATCCTCGTCACCGCCCGCGACAAAATATTCACTACACTAAATGGAGTATTGAACCATTAAAGCATAGCAAACCATATTCACTCCTTCGCAGCCTCCGTTGATTTCTTTTTTTCATTACGTTTTTGTGGCAAAGTTCATTTATGTAATCTTTAAGCGGAAGAAACGAATTCAAACAATTTTTTTATCGACCTTACTGTCTTCAAAGTAGGCGCCTCAGTTGATAATGTGTGTAAAAGCGCAGATAAATGTCATGCAAACGTGGGAACTGAAAATATTAGGACGCTGGGCGTTGTCCGTAAGCTCTAGAACACCTAACAATAACGTTTAGATTCAAAGCTTTTACGATACTTTTCAATAGTAAATTTTGCAAATTTATTACCTCCGAGAGCACATATGATAATAATAAGTTATTATACACTTTTATTTTGTTTTAAAGATATATTAATACTTTCTTGCTATTACTGTTCTGCGTGAAAGGAATTACCTATACACAGATAAATATAGAAAAGGAATGTTATAAAATACAATGTTCCGCTTGAATGATATTTTTGCAATATAGATACCTGAAAAATAACAATATTTAATTTAAGAAAGAACCAAAATCACTTTGTAAATAAAAACAGATTTCCTTTCCACTGCACTTCCCATATACGTTTCTCTTTGTGAACAAGTGGTCGCGTATGAACTAGATACAATACTGTCCTCTCCCTACCTCTGTTGCCATTACTGTGTTAATTATCTGTGGTAATCTATATATCGTCATTCAAAGATGCATTTCAAAGATTTTTCACTATCCTTGAAGTATTTTGAAATTTTCAAAATAACAATGAAGAAGTCTCAAAATGTCACTTACACTTAGATTTAGTTGAATACTCTCTGTAATTGCAGTACATTCTATGAAACTCCTCTATAAATTGTCCATAACATTCGTCATATTGACCTGCAATTAAACCCTGGTCTTCAGGATTAGACATTGTAGTTTTTACGCTTCTGTCATTCAGCTACCAAGACAGCCCATGTTCTGAACACTTTATTCGACTGGGTATGATGGTGACGGTTCTATGAAAGCCAGTCTTTTTGCTCATCTATGTCATAGATTACATGCTTTTTAGAAAATTCTTAAAACAGGTGCTTATGATATTATAGTAAAACCTTGTAAAAATAGTTCAAAACGAACGATTGTTCCTTTTAAATTTGACCCAGGAACGTTAAATCGCCCCCAGTGTTGTACTTGAACCCCGTGTTCTCGTTCCCCTGTGTTTACTGTGCTTAGTGCCCTCCGTCTAACTACGGAGAGTCGGACAGCTCCACGTGCTTAGGGAAACTGTTTGTGCAGTAATACAGCCCGTTAAGCTTAACAGCCCAAAACGTTCGCAGAAGTCATTAGACGCCCGCAAGGGTTTGGGGAAGCTGCGCGGCTGGCTCGATTCGCTAAAGGCTTTTCGTTAACTACTCTGAAGTAGGTTCAATCTCAAGTACACAATGAATGTATAAAATACACTTCATTCCTAATACATTTTTCTTGTTGCCAAAATATTATGCCTGGTTTAATATAAATATAATAATATTTATATATAATATATAAATTTAATATAAGGGAAAAATACATAAAAATATACGGGATTGTTTTTCGATTTTGACATGTTCTGAAAAGTGTCGAATAACGTTTGCTGCACATTTCAAGTTTTTTATTATTATGATAATAGCAATAGATCTATCAATAACATTCTGGAAATGAAATCTTTTTCAAAAGGTATACATTTTGTTTCGATGTTTTCGTCTGAAAATATATCTTTTTGATCTTGAATCTGTTATTACGACGGGACGTCTGATGAGTATCGTCAGAAGAATGTTTCATATTTTTTACTTGGTACTAGTATATCTGATATCTTGATATCTTATGTTTCATCTAAGCGGTATAACGTAATTATAAACCACATTTGTATATCTTGTTTTAATACTGTCCATTGTGTTTTCCCAATACCACAAAGCGAACTAAAAATAAAATCATTAAAATTGCAGTTTTTTTTCGTTTAAAAATAAAAATAGTGGTGCTTCAGCAGTACACACTTTCCTGCATTATTTTTAACGATTAGTTAGTGTCGTAGAAATAGTTGAACCCAGAATATTTGTTTGGGTTGGGATTCAAACAAGAAACTTAGTTTCCGCAGCCAACGCATTTATTCACTATATAACTTTGCTAATGGCCTTCGAAAACGCTCTGGAGGTAAGAAAAAGTAATTTCAATTTTTTTCAGTTATTGAAATTAAAAAGGTTTTAAAGAAAATCAGGCATACGCCATGCTATTATCAAACATTACTCCATTCGTGTAAAACATTAAAGAAACAATTTTGAGCCGTCACTGAAACAACGTCCCTTACTTCACACAACATTGTGTTATTTGCATGCATTTAATAAAAAAAATTCATTATATTAATTAAATATCCAAGTGTTTAACAGATTTATTTAATAACATTCAATTTCGTCAAAAACTAGTTGTAGAAGGACGAGAACTTTTGTAATTTTCGAAAATTCAATGATTGATTTGAAAATAACCTGTGCCAATTTAATAAGCATACTTAGCTCTATTCGAGCAAAAGATTTAAAGAAAAATTTTGTCCCATGTTTTAGATAATTTCGAAGACGATATGAGGACTTCATGTAGCGTACCTCCAAAATCAGAAGATTCGTGTCAAGTTAGGGAGGCTGCAGCGTCAGCGGGATTAATTAGGAAATGTTGTTTACAGTGTAGATTCTAGCGTTGTTCTCAAACACACGGTGACCTGGGGATGAGTGACTTTTTTCGCTATTAGTGATCTCCAAAACGTGATATGTGACTTAACTTCATAATCAAAAAGTGCTTTGGTACATTGAGAAGAAACAAAATCCATTATTTTGGTATCAGATAGTCATAAAAACTTTTCTCTAAAAAAGGTACTTTTTTAATAGTATTAGATAAACTTTACTATATGTCTTTCTTTAAAGTACTTCCTTCAAAGCGGAGAAGTAAAATATGACTCAGCCCCTTGCGTACTTCAGTAGGAATCTTTTTTATAGATTGTAATACCTAACGCCTACAATTATTGTCATGCCATCAAAGACTAGAAACATGTCTAAGTTACTGTTAAGATAGTGTGACTGAAGGGGACGATAAGCGGTTCTTTTATCGTTTAAGAAAAGGTAATGATTACCTGCATCAGTGTTATTTAGATAAGCGAAAAGAATGTAACGAGATAAATATAACTCAAATCTTTTGATTTGTTGGATTTGTATAGGGGACGAGTTCAAAAGCGTTAATTCAACACTCAAGGAATAACACATTTCTTGGAACTGATATTTTGAATTACGTTCTAAGACTATGTTCGTTACGAATTAACGAGGAAAAAAGGATAAAAAATTGGAAAAATTTTTTTTTTCTCATAGATTTCATGCAGTCGAACAAAATACACCTATCAAAAATATCCTTTGACAATTCGCAGACGTGCAAAAATGGTATGAAGTTTAACATAAAAAGTACATTAAAAATAGTGCATAAAACTTGTGTTTTCATCCAAGAAGGGAATTGTGGTCTTTTTGTGCAATTTATATTTCTCTCCCATACGACACATGCACTAAATTTTTATTCTAATTTTAATGTATGCTGTAGATGGAAATTCTATTGAGGGATATTAGTGGTTTTATTTCTTTTACGTCAAAATATCTAAAACTTGTGTGTGGCGTGGTATGGGAGAAGGGTGTTCTGTTCACGTCTTGCACACCACAGTTGGGACGTTTCCACACCACAGTTGCAAATCTGCATGCTGTAGTCCCAATGGCGCGTTACTCCTTTCTTTATAGTGGCGAGTTCCCCAATGGGCATATTTCCACTGTTATGGCGGAACAAAAATTTTGAAAGGTTCTGATTCCAAATATCTGAAATTGCTATGTGGAAGTTTCCAAGCCAATAATGAATAAACATATTGGAGGAGTGGATTTGCCAATTTTTTTTAAATATTGTATTTTTAATTTTTATAATTTTGGATTTTTAATTTTTAGACTTTTCTATTTTTAATTTTTTAAATTTCATATTTTTAATTTTTTTAGTTTAAAAATTTGGAATTTTCTGTACTGCATGAAATATTTGTGTACCAGTTGTTCTCGCCTCACTGGAAAAAAAATTAGCTACTCTTTATTGGTACTGATCTAACATGTTAAGATTTCATTACATGATTAATATCCTGCTCTGACAAAAGAGTGAAAGAAGAAGGTAGCTTTAACTTAACAGATGTTCATTCTCAGTGAGCCGAGAAAAACTAGTTTTGAATATACATTACCCCTTTTTGTTATACAAACGATGGCGGTTATCCATACTCCAGATCTCCATGAGTACTGGAAAAAGAACAGAAAAATGTGCTAGAAAAATTAATGCACTTTAAATTAATTTAAGATACAAGTGTTGTCTAGGTATCAATATTTAATAGATTAAGATATTTTCGGTCGCGAAGCAATAATTAGACCTAGCAATGTTTGGGCGGAAAAATAATATCTGTTCCGAGACAACACTTGTATCTTAATTTATAAGAAGATATCAAGTCACCAGATATCATCACCAGCAATATATAAACAATATTGCTTAAATATGTTAGTAAGAATAATAAAACCACCTGACCCTGTGTATATCTATTTTCATTCCCCAAAATCATGTTTTGAAAAAGACGTGAAATCTTGACGTTATTTTCTAAGTCTCATCAGAAGGCAAGAAAGATTACAATTTAATTAAATTTACTTCACCTTAAAATAGTGAAAGTTTAGGGGAAGGGAAAAGTTATATTATTTTCTATAAAAATAAGATCATCTCAGCATTGATTCACTAGGAAAACTATAAAATCTGTTTATATTGGGGGTCGCAGACCAGAAAATCTAAACAATATTTTATATAAACATTAATTAGCATATAGTTAACATTAGTATATTTATTTATTACCATCGGATGGGTATATTGTTATCGTAATGTACGGATGATAAAAACGCGTTAACTGGTTGAAAAAGGTGCAAAAATCTGGAGATATTTGAAACTGGTATCATCGCTCCATCGGTCCACGAAGGCTCTTGAATGAATGTTTCCTTATTTACCCTTTTTTAAGACAATTTTTTCAGAAATGTCTGAGTCTTCTTTGACATTTCAAAGTGCGAGTACGTCTCTCCTGTAAAAGTTCACTTTTAAGATATTGCGATAAAAGGAGACAAGTTTAAAATGAGACTTCACAGAAACATCTTTCTAGCAAATTCAAAAATGTTTTGCATTTCCCATGTAGCGCGTAAGTTAAAGCACAGATTATGCTCGAAAATTTTCCTGCATTAATCTAAAAAGTGAATAAAGGAATATAACTTCTACATCATAAATCCAGAACTGGGAAGCATTTCTCCCGAAAACTTCCGCACAGGACTCTTGCGTGCCGAAGGTTTAGTGTCCAAGACATGGAAGTTAGAAACTACCGACTTCAAAAGATCTAAATGGAGGCTCCACGAGATTAACATACTCTACAAATTTACGAAGGATTGGACTATTCGAGACTAAAGGAAATGCAACTACTGTGGTATGAGCAATAAATGAGCAGTTAAGAATTAATTATGGAAGAACGTCAGAAGAGAGATAGTGTTTTCAAATGTCGCTTAACGAAGGAATATAGAAGGAGAGGCCTCAAATTACCGGACTGGTACTCAAGAAATTTTATGAGCAGTCGTAAGGGAACGGCACTTCCACGAAATGACTTTTCGTAGGACATTTCGTTTGCGCTTGCTGACGTGGTACCTGGAGCGTGCGTGTATTCTTTAAGAGATAATTGGTAGTTTTATTGAAATATTTATTCATGTCTACGCAATCGAAAGAATGACGTGGTTAAGCATAGAGCTGATTATTACCATTTCCAATCAACCATATATTGCCCTTAAACCACTTGTAGCAAATATTTTTTCAAATTAATTTGATCCTGTCGTGTAACTAGAGGTCACTACGTTAAAGTCAAATTCAATTGAAGGCCTCGGCTCCAGTCATATGCAACATTTTCGTCAAAATGACGTGAATTCCACTCATATACTCGCCGTATTGTTTACTACATTCTGTGCAAGAATTGTCATCCCGGAGTAACAAGTGACATTGCACTACGAAAACATTAGTCCTTTAATCCGTGGTGAAGAGCCTCGGATTGAAACATTTATCTTCTTGTTTCTCAGAGTTAACTGGTGTGGCAAAGGACACTCTAGAATCAAGATCTTCAATTAAAAGTAAATATTGTTATTTCCAAACGGGTATAACACAATATTTTTCCCAAACGCCTTGTCTTAGCGTCATGGTAGAGACATTAATTATATTGTTAATAGTGTTCTTGAATAGCTAAAATTGTCAAAATATCTAAACTTATATTTACGATTTTGATAAGTCAAAATATAAAACACTATACGTTACATGTATTAACGGACCCCTATAAAGTTAATACTCGGAACATCTGTTATGTTCTATATTTTGACTTGCTAAAATCGGTTAAAAATGCAGTTCTGTTAAATAGAAGTAACGTTAACTACAGTTTATTATATTTTATTTATTAATAAAGACGAATAACATACTTGACTCCACTCTTCTGGGTGGAGGCGGCCGAAGGTGGTGACGGCCGGCATGGGCACTTGAGCATCCCAGTTGCTACATTAGAGGTAGGGCGTCATCGGGAACTTAGTGGCTGTACCTACGAAATCGACCATATTTAATCTTAAGAGGAGGATAGTGACAAAAGCATTTGTAGTGAACAAGCTGAAAGTTATGGCATTTTTGTGTTGTTAGCTATAGGCTTATTCCCTTTTCTGTTTTGTTTAATGTTATAACAAGATTTGAATTCTTACCCATAATATTTTCTAATAATTTACAAAAGTAAGCCCATAAGAGAAACGATGCGTTGTTAACGAGTGAAAATATATTTAAGACTTAATATTCTGCAAGACTAAGCTTCGATGTTTGTGCTAACCATAGAAAATGTTTTCTTAGAAGAGTCCGAGGAAAATCCTTTTGTCAAGAAAATCAATTCAATTCAGTCAAGAGGTTGAAAGTTTATTCTATAAAATAAATATTGTTTGGGCTATAGATAAAGAAACACATGATGCAGAGAATAAACTTCCGACCACACACATACACATTAAGTGGTAAAGAACAAACTACTCGTTTTTAGCTACCGAACACGGTACTGATTTATAATTTGTAATAAGCATTTAAACAAAATATGAAATTGAGATCAATGAATTCCTAATTATTTGCTTGCAAACGATCAGTTTTTCATTAGGTATTGTGCACTAACGCATGACATTCGTGCCCGTTTTGTTTCTGTACCAATTGGAAATAAACTACTTATTTGCGTCAACAGCAATGCGCTTCACTCCATCTCCATAAGTTTTCTGCGTTCCGCGTATTTCGATCAAACTTAGTTTGGGAGCCGCGTTGATTCTGTGTAGTATCACATCTGCTTTAACCTGAACTCTGAGTTTCATAAACTACGGAAACTACTAAAACAATAAACAGAGCTTGCAATTTACTCCCATCATGTCATTCGCCATTAAAGGCGGATGCAGCTCTTTTTATTAGGCGCGCTTCCAGCCGTACTGAAGGGACATAATTCGACCCACTCCCGCTTACTCATCGCGTCTGGACAGCTGTTTCCTAAATAAATGAAATGCTCTCTCAGCACTTTATGTATCACCATCACTTCATTTTGTCTGTTGAGAGTTCTCGTAAAATTTGACTAAAATTGTATGATGGGTCATTCAAAATCTACCTTCAATTGGATGGGATTCGACTTCAAGGGATTTGTTCACAATAAAAATATAAGTGTAGATTATGCATTATATTGATAGTTTATTTTTAACGCAGTTAAACAAAATTTCAGGATACTAAAGACTTCTGTGAACCGTAAAATGCCAACAAAGTTTCCGGTTCTTCAATGTTTTAGCAATAATTACACAGTTAAAACAAAAACCGCGAATAACACAATAATAAAATCTAAAAATACAGGTACGTATGTATTACTTGCACAGTTTGTTTCCGTCGACAGAATAAGCTACTACAACTCTTTTCTTCGTCACCATCTCCCATATTCTCTACTCCTTTGCATATCCGTAAAAGGAAGAAGCAACTGTGCAAGGAGCAATAACGTTTTAGTATTATTGTTCTGAAAGTACGCGTCCAAAATCTAGACCATAACTTTCGGACGAATAGTGTTAATTAATTCTTCTTTGCAGGCAGAGGTGTTTGCAGTGTAAGAACGCAATTTCAAAAGTTGGTGGTTCACAAAATTACGCAGGAGTGGTTCCCATAAAATGGTTGGATGGCCCAACCGTATTCTTCAACGAACCGTCCACGGGACACTGCGACTCTATAACCCTAGCTGCGTTTATGTCAAAGAGGAACAGGAACGCTCACGCTTTAACGGGATGGGTGATTCTCACCACGACATGAAGCAAATAAAGCGTTACTTTTTCTTATTTTTTAAGATGCTTGTATATATATTGAAACTTGTATATTGTTTTTTGTTTACACATAATTTGCACAAAACGTTGGTACAATTTAATAAATGCTTGTCTGCACAATATAGTCGCGTTTGCTGCGTCTAGTTCACAGCTTTCTCGCGAAATTTGTCTGCTCTTGCTCCATTGTGGTCGGTCCGCGTCGCACATCACACGGGCGAAAGCAATCTGAGGCCAATCGCTGGCTCCTTCTTCTCAGAGCCGTTATCCCCTGTCATCGGTCCGCTTCCGGCCGCGTGCAGCCAATGGTGTGTCATTTCCTATGCTGAATCATTGGAGGTCCATGATTGCATCGCGAAGTGCCCCCAAGCGCCAAGGTCACGCGTGGAGTATTTTCTCGCTTCTCATTTTCAGTTATCGGACGAAAACGGAGACGCAATTATGTCTCACGAGAGGAATTGTTAATAAAGCACCTAAGATCTAAACGCTCGTTCAAGTGAATTACTATAAACAATATTTATTTCAACAAACGGTATTTTATACCGTTTGTGGTGAACATTTTCTTTTCCTTCCTTTTCGATGGTGGTGCCGTGGCACGCTGGCACTCCCCCACAAGCTGCCACTGCTCAATGCACTCACCTAAGCCATGTCGGCGGCTGCGTCGGGAGCGGGGGCTGGGCCCGGAGCGTGCGCTGCGGCGGGAGCGGGAGCGGGGGCTGGGCCGTGACCGGCGGCGGGGCCTGAATCTCCTTGAGGGCCTGTAGTGTGATCAGTGGCTGGAAAGACTCTGTGTGCACTAGTAGCATCGCCTCCCGCTCGCAGTTCTTCGATCAATAAGAGAGCCATCTCCATGTCATCGACTAGGATTTCATGGTGCTCAACAGCCCATGCAAGATCCTCCATCCCTGAAACTGAAAGAAACAGCTTCGTGAGCCGACAATACCGACAGATTTTGGAGATCGTCTTTTTTCATTGGAATTTATTATTTGGTCATGTAACTTATACATACAATATTTGACTTGAAAAAATGAACTAAGACATCTACACTTATCGTGTGGAGACAAATTTATTAATAACTGAGCACTAACTCTACGCTTGGTATTTAATACCGTGCGATAAGGAACATATAAGAAAGCTCTCGTCGTCCGAGCGATGTCGCGTCGAGGGCTGCGCTGCGAAGGCGGCCAAGGTGCGATGGCCGAAGCGGCGGCTTCATTGCCCTCGACTCACGCTCCTGATTGCATTCTTTTTCATACGAGCGGAATGACAGGAAAGGTAGTGATTTTATTTATAGCACTTTAACACCACGCATTTTCACACATTGTTATCTCATCATATGAAATGTTTTAATTTTTCTTCCTTGCTGCATAATTCGACACAATGCGACGCGCTTATGGTACAGATATTTTTGAATATGAATATGGTAATGTAAACTTGTTGATGTTTCACTTAATACATATGATATTATGCTAATATTTACAATTCTTTACATTTTATTTGTGGCAATATATCAATGTTTATATATGACTGACACAAATACTGTTTTAGTAAGAAGGGACTTTTTAAACGTTCATTACTGTACCCACGGCAAATAATTCGAATGAGTTTACCTTTCACGCATATCAATTAGTACATTACAATATTTTTCAATTGCTGATAAATGATAATAAATACGACGGAAATAATTTTCTCTCAATACGAGTACTAAAACCATATTTGCTATTTGGAAAGGGAGTCTAAATAGTGAATATCAAAATAACATTGAAATTGTAACATATTTTAGAATAATTTGAAAAATCAGACTAGTGATCAAAATTGAATTGTCAAAGAAATGTAATCCATCAAAGAAATAATGAGTAAGAAATGAACAAACGGAGTAAAAAATAGTGGACGTCAACGTTACATTTTTGTTGATGTACGCTATATACATTTTGTTTGACAAAAAATGCAATGTCACGAGTTCAAAGATATATTATAATTCAGAAATACATTGATTTATAATTAAATGCGTTCATTATCTGATAGCTAATTTAACGAAGTCCGCATTCATCCAATTAACACACGTTTACCATTTGCCTTTCAAGAGCGTGGCTTTAAGAAATAATCGGACTGGCTTGTTATCGGAGTGTAGAAACCGCCTTGCATAAATAAAGCGGCGTTACTCTTTTGTTAATAACCGCAACGCTAGCTTATCTCTCTTATCTTCCGCGGAGAGCTATTGATCCCTATTTTCCTCGACGAATGCTTATTTGTCTCAAACGTTGAGTGACTTCTCTAATTACCGAGCGCCTCTCCATCATAGTTGTGTTTCTGTTTCGAAGTGTTGAGTAGTTGGATTGCGTGGTCGGGAGACCGCAGGGGTTGTGCGCTACGCTATCACTTGTAACTGCCACCAGAGCAACTCCCCTCACGGAGTTTGTAGACCGCATGTTGTTCGGCAGCAACACCGAGCAGACTCTCTCGTTTGCTGGCGACACGTGAATGATGAAGTACGAAGAAACGTTTAAACTTGTTCCAGAAGTTCCGAAGGGCGAATCTGTGGACGTATAGTCCTAATTAGATATTACTTCACAACCGTTTGTCGCGATCTCCTCCTTTTTATGAATTAGTTCTCCGGTGAAGATCTTAATTCGCTCACAGTTTGCGGCAATTTGCTCAAGATTTCATCAGCCTCCGTATTATTCTCCTGCAAATTTTCATGTAAAAAACGACATTCAAGAGGTTCGAGAATCCCGAGAGAAGTTCGATTAGGACGCTCGAGTTGCGAGGGTTGTCACTCGCTGTGCTGGTTTGGAAAAGCCTCACTTTCCGGTCAAAATGATTTTGTCACCCGAACATCCCCCGCACCAATTTTTGTCAAAAGGCACCGAACAATAAATAAAAAAGGAGGAGGGGAGGACACACGTCCATTGAAAATGTTGCGAACTTTCTCCCACAATCGGGCTGGAAACTTTTTGAACTTGTCGTTGGGCGTGCGGGGACACCAGAGGGCAATTCATCATCCGTATTGTGGCGATAGAAAAATCCGCAGGCGCATTGAGAGCTGCGTTGACCAGCGAC
>BOPP01000043.1:2206577-2257559 GCA_017312745.1 Gryllus bimaculatus
ATCCGGGGAGTGGAGACAGCGGAGGCAGCTCCGGCGACGAGAGATGGGACAGGGGCAGGAGCAGCGAGGCAACTGAGGCTGAATGGTGGCGAGGGAGACGAGTTCGAAGGGGTTGGGGCTGTAGCAGCCGAGGCCGCTTGCACCGGGAAGAGGTGAAGACTGGGAAAATTGAGAGAAAGAAGCAACGGCAAAAAAGAGAACTGGAGAACCCTCCGTTCGGCGTGAGAAAGACAGACGTAAGAATGCGATCATGAAATGGGAAATAAGGCGAAAGGGAAACACAAGACCGTCGTGAATTCTGAAACTGCAATCTACATCGAAAATGCAGAGATTCGGGGACACGTCTAAAATAGAAATAATGCAAACGTATAATAAATGTGTATATAGAGTGAATGTATACAAACAAAAGAATGTTATAGTACAAACAACAGACATGCTTAACGAAACGGACAAGCCAGTTATGAAAGTGATGATGGCTAGATGTGTGCTAGAAATTGCTGAATGCTAGATGTTGATTTAGCCAAGATCGCTAAAACATTGTAAGCTCCTGGGCAGGGCGTACTCATCCCTTATGATAGTTCTAATTTTCATCAAAAACCGTGCGATGCGTCAGATCGTATACTTATAATAATGAAAACGGGATATATGCACCTAAGATCAACGGTTTTCCGAGGTTTTTTATAAAACAAAACTTTGCTCACCTAGTGTTTGACGCTGTGAAGAGTTCTAGCAGCAAACTTCCACAACACAGCAACAATATGGCGATACAAGTTGCAAACAGATGCTATTAGATAGCTCCTACAATTCCCCCAAGAGTACGAGCGCGTCAACAAGGAGTGCGAGCAACGCGCAATGCCATTATCTATTAAAAAAGAATCATTTTTTATTTTACGAGACGAAGCTTCATCCGTCAGGCTCGCTTTCTGTCAGACCACGCTCATTTTACTAGGCTCCTTTTGCGATGTATGAAAGAAAAAAGTATTACGTGAGCGACGAAATAGACATTTAAATTTATCTCAGAGGCTTCTTTTAAGATTAAGGATTTTTACACGACATGCACTTAATCTAAAACATGGGACAGTCGGCTTTAATTTCCCCCTTAGAAAGGCGTCCGAAGAGCCCATTAAAAATCCATGGTTTTGACTGGTTTAAACCTGTGAACTTAGTATAATAATCTGATACGCTTTGGAAAAAATCTTTACCTCAATGATCTGAGGAGACTATAAGAGCACCGCAAGTACAAACGTGTGAATGCGACACCATGCATTGGTTCTTCGATGGGTAGCGAGTAACGACTTGCCAAATCAAAAGTAGGGTGGATGAGTTGCTTGCTATTTACCGATCAACGAACATTCGGTGCTCGCCCTACCCACCGCATGTCGGTCTTTTTGCACACATCAAAGGGCGCGAACATTCGCCGAACTCATCGGCCGTTCGGGATTGGGCAAGCAGTAGCTCGTTGTTCGACGAATGGCGAATGTGTGGAACCGCCTTAAGGCCATACCTCATGCTCAATCAGGTCATAACGCCGGTAAAAAAGCAACCGAATGAGAGAAGTTCGTATTTGAGTCATTTAATTAATACGAATGTACAGTTGTCTCAGAATAAATATTTAAAACTTCTAAGGTATATAGGAATCGAATATAATTTTTTTCAATGCTCATGAGGTGGAAGATATCTCATATCAAAGTTAAACCCGATACATTTGCCACTGATTGGTAGGCAACTTATCATCTACTTGTGTTTGAAAGTTACACGAAATCTCTTAGACACATGTACCTGCAAAACACCAGTGCAAGATAGGAGGTCTACCCGACAAGCATAAGTGTCTCTTGTGCAGCTTCGTTTTATAATATTTTATACCTCATTTTCATGGGCAAAAAGTGATAATCTATAACCCTTGTCTTAAATTATTTAGCGTTTATTCTGAGAATCTCTGTATTCCTGAAATCAGCACAGATCGCCACATTCTACAGAGAAATCACTGAAAGCTTGGAGGTGTAACGACTCCAGATTGAATGAAAATATGGATCTGGGGCTTTATGCAAGGATTTTGTTCGATTGATTGGCTAGTTGGGCGATTGATGTTTTAAGGCTAGATCGCGCGAGATTTCCCTCTTCAGGTATATTTCCTCAGCGGGGCATTATGAAGCCCCCGACTGGTTTTCCGACAAGTGAGGTAGGGTAGTGCATGTAAGTGTAAGAGTGCGAAACGGGAAAGGAAAGGACAAGGAAGAGAAAGGAAAGATCGCGCGAGGCCGTGGCTCATCCGTTAGACGTTTGGCTGTTGCCTAGTATTGTTCGGAGAAACCCCGAAAATCAACCCATCAGAGCAGTCTTCCGTTAGAAATGCCTCGTGATACCCGTTGAATTGGACTTAGCTGTGTAGCCAGATCGAAAATTCTCCACCGTCGGGACACAAACCCTAGGGCCTCCCGGCGCGAATCGCAGCAGAGATACTGGCTCTGAGCTACATTCAGCCGGTTTTCCTAGGAGCGTAGTGTCGGAACAAAACTGGTCCGGAAGCAGCGACACGAACGGGGGCGTTGGGGTGGGGGTGGATGCCTCCTCCCCCTTCCGCGTTCCCTCGACGCCCCTCGGCGGGCCTCTGCCTGCCCCCACTATCGCCACGTCGTTCCGCGCCGCAATGTGTCTTTCGCTTTTGTACATTTGTAAAGCTGTCGAAAGTTTACGGATTTCCATTTCTGCTTCCACATTTTCTTTGTGGGCCCGTATTACAGCTTCGCCAATGTTTGCCCTTCACGCCAACTCGATGTCGCACCGTTCATGAAAGCGCTTCTTTAAGGACGAATTTAAGACTTTAGCTATTTCTTGGATGCTTTTGTCACTTTTTCCTGCTAGAGAAGCTCAATGCTAATTCTTATTTTCACAAAATGATGTATTCAATTGAATATTTTGTTCAATGTTTTCATGAAATTGTTAATTCTGTAATCATGACTAAGAAGAGCATCCAGTAAAAATTGTTTACATTTAGATTTTGAAATAACAGCAAATATTATTTCAAATTACTTATATTTTGTGTCCATATTTACACGCCCTTCCAACAAAACACAAGATAGATATGCGAAAAGAAATTGTCTGAGTCATCGTATATTTTACGAGCAGCATTACGTCCTTGTTAATTTTATCTTAGTAGATATATAGAATATCTTTTCTCGCATATCCAGCAAAATTTTTAAAGAATGCATCCACATCTATCAGTATTAATGAACGGAATGGAAGAACTTCAAATATTTGTCTCTCGATTTTAAATCAAAACAATTCAAATTATTTTTGTTGTTTTGTTTAGTTAATTAAATTTGATTATTTTTTCATATAATTAATATTGTTCTGTAATATACCAATTACTATTTCTGAAATATTGATGGTGTTGACGAGAATATTTAATATAATGAAATACTTATTGAACTACACCTACATTTATAAGTAGTTAAATTAATTTTTGAAAGAAAATCTTTGAAGGAAATATTTTCCCTTTAGGATCGGCCGAGGTGGGAAGGGGATTCACAGACCATTTACATTCCCGTGTACATAGCTAGGAATACTCGTTATATTCAAAATATTCGGCAGAAATGTTCATCAGCCTTTATGCAAACAAAACAATAAACTTGTAGGAAATGATATTTAAATGACTTTCAGTTTCAAAAATTCAGTGGCTGCATTATTATTACTAATACTGCTGAAATACTGAAAGGTAATGCAGTAATAGGCGGGACACCAGACATATGACTGAGGCAAAGTTCTCCGCTGTCTGGATGGGAGTTATTGAGGGTGATATTTATTCTCCATCACTTTGCATCAACTAACGAAGTTGAGACACACTATCGAATAGGTCAATTTATTTAAATACTTCTATTGTAACTTGTCATGTACGCCTTTTATCAGGAAATAACAGTATAATAATAATCAATTAATAACGAATAAAATAAATAGTATAACAAACTAGATACTATATTCAATTATGTCTGCGGGGTCCTACTGCGACCATCAAGAAGAAAGAAGAGGCCCCATACGAATATTTGCGAAGAGATGTCATTGCTTCTCCGTATGTCTGTCATTGCCCTTGTATGCCTGTGATTGTTTGGAAGGGAGTTTTAGATTAATTAGCGATAAAAATGTGAAATAATATTGACTGGTTATACTCTCACAGACTTAATAAAATGAAGGTGTCCAAGAGAATTAAAAATGGTGTGTGTATATAATAAACCATAAATGTCAGAAATATTGATACTTAACAGCACATACTTTCTCGCATTTTTTGATAAATTTCCAATTTTTCGAAATTTGAGAGAGTTCTACGAAAATGAGGCCCTCGGCATTCTTTTAAAATCCATTCTTCTATCCGTGGAAAATTATAAAGAAAGTATTTGTAGCGGTTTTTGAAAAGGTGATTTTTGAAAAGGTGGTTTTTGAAAAGCGGTTTTTGTATTTTGCGCCAAATTACACGAAAAAAATTCTATTTTTTGAAACATTGAACATATGCTTACTTAAAGATCCATCTTTAAGGAACATATTTCATTAAGGAAAAACCTCTATCTTCAATATTATAGTTGTTAGAAGACGCCGAAAAATATTGCACTTTTGAAAGTTTCAAAAAATCTCGATTTCAACGAACATGAAATCTGCACCATTTAGAGAAAAAATTGAAAATGTTCTAAGACTTTATCAAAAGTTCCCCTCAAAATTAAAATATCTCTGAAAGTGTTGAGTTCATTCAGATCGATAGGGGAATATCAATTTTAAAGAAAATCGGCTGAATGGTTTAAGTGCTATCGTTGACCACAGACGAACGGACGGACCGACGGATGAACCGACAAACGGACGGACGGACGTATCGCCGTCAAACAATTTTTCGGTATCGAGGATGTACTGTATGTTAGTGGAATTGTTTTTCTATATTTAGCAACAGCATTTATCCACTTTTGCGTTGCCAGGACCTAGCAATAAGTATATTTCTGCGAAAAATATTCCGGTGAACGGTTACAAAACTTTCTTCCTACGACGCACCGTCGAAAAAGCAAGAAGTAAAAAGACAGAGCAAGACATTTGGTGTGTCTCCCGTGTTGTATGACGAACACAAACATTACGAAGACACTAAAACAATACTGCAAAAAGGTAAAAAATATCAGGAATGCCAAACAAATTAAATCTGGATCGCTATTAAAACATTGGAACGCTCTAAATTATTATGGTTGTTGATAATATTATTTCATTAAAAAGAATACATTGCACACGCAGAATAAGGTGTTTACGTTGACATTGTATGCCTGTCTTCGGGTGTGTCTTAAACAAGTCGTATTGAAAAGTTATACAATGCACCAAGAAATATGGCACGAAAAAATGTAAGATCCTAAAAAATGCATGTTTTCCAGCAAACGTGATAAAACATTCCGGAAAAAGCTCCTGAATGTCTTCGAGCTTAGAGGGCAAGGTAGGCAATTTATTATACTGACGCATCTAACAGTTACGATGAAGCATAGCTTTAGGATCGGAAAAGGGATTGTGACAGTAGTACAAAAGTATACGCGAGAGGATCAGTGGAGGGATCCGGCGGTTCGCGAATGTAGGTTGCAGAGAAGCTACCATTGATGTTTACCCAGTTGTGTAATACTTTTGAGGCCAAAACGCTCTCTGCAAGTTATCGTATGTTGGTTTTAGCCCACAAGCAAATTTTATTTAATAGAGCAATATTAATGAATTGCTTTAAATATTTTATTATTCGTAACATTTATATTTAATATGTGAAATACAAAATTATGATTATTATACAGTGAAACCTATGTAATTAATATCTTCCTTCATTGCATAACTGTTCAATTCTCTTTCACCGACGACAATTGGTAATGAGCTCAAATACTTAATTGTCTTCATTTGAAGAAGGAAATCTTCATAGTTGTATTTTAGAAGCAGCTAATAATGTGCATTTCTGATATAAAATTAATGTATACAAAATATTGCTTCCTTTGAAATATGCGCTTTATGTTATATCTTTCCCAAAATCACCGTTCATAATTCTATACTTTAATAAAATCATTTCATACTACTGTAACTGAATTAGACAAACCAGTCACGTTCAAGTTGTTTCTTGTCGTTCTTATTAATTCGAATGAAAAAACCTATATTAATTCTACTATGGAATTGGTGGTAGAGATTATAATATGTTCCCCACAGAAAAGAACAAAATGAACTGCGGCTAATCATGTATGTTTATTCTCGTCGATTTTCTGTCGTTTTCAGGCAGGAAAGTCATTAGAATGTAAAATATTCACTCGTAGAAAATATTTCCTCCAGAATTAATTTACAAAAAAAATGTTTCGAAGGTAGATGCTTGTTCTAAATGCCGCTGCTATTAACTAATTGTAATTCAAAAATTGTGTTGAAAACAGCTTCTTCTATAGTTACTCTGAAAAATGAATTATGAATTAAAAGTGACATGAAGCATTATTAAGGGCAAGAAAGACTTAATAAAATGGATGTATTTTGTATAAAAGAAGTAGACCTTCACTTTCAAGAGTTGCTAGATACGTCTTCTCTTTGTTTACTGTGTTATAATATTACATTTTATTTAAACCAAGTGTCATCTATATTTCGCTGTTTTCCAAGATCATGTGATACCGACAATTCGCTTGTGAAAATGTCATATCTTCTAACCTTAATCATTTAAGACTTTCTGCCTTTTTTCATAGGAATTGGCAGCTTCCAAAACAAACGTCGAAAATATAAAATTCATCATTCAAATCATTCATTGCAAATCATCAGTGAGGGCGATAAAGTAGCGTGAAGTAGCATGCTCCATGCTACACGCATCAGGTAACTTCGGGTCATCGAAAATATAAACGGTGTTAGCAAAAACTGAAATCCTAGGAATTTCAAAGGAACCATTTATGTTTGGTCCATCGTGTATTCCCACGTTGGCCACGTTGGCCATCTGACATCCAAGGACTGGGGAATGGAAGGGACACGACTGCAACCCGTTCTAATGTAATGTATTGCGGGCAGTATCACGACTTCTTAACAGGCCGCATCTGGTTATGATAGGATGTTCACATTTGCTCCCCACTTATTTCCCCCACATGTTTCACATTTCGCTCCAGTGGTTTACCAAACAAATCCCTATTTTGAAACAAGAGAATTTGTTAATTAATGGCAAAATATATTAATTACTTCTCTGTTCTTTTGAAATAAAAAGCGCACTTATATATGAGATCAGGTAATAGTTTGTTTTATTGCTGTTGATAGGTCTTAGCTTAATTGCAATCAGTACTACCATGTCTTCCATGCAAAAGATGCGTATTTAATAATGTAGTATATAACACAAATGCGAACAACCATTCGGAATTTATATATGCTTCGTGAACACGTGAAGGTTTAGAAATCAACGTCAAATGTACTTGTAAATACAAGTCAGTGGCTATGACGACCCAGTGTATGTGCGACAGTGTCAGCCAACCAATTGTCCAGTTCCTCTCCAGCCGACGAGGCCCGGCATTTAATGTTGTTCCTGCAGGGAGCACGTAAACAGAGCCGGCGCCAAAGCTCCCGTCAACGGCAAGTTTCGCTCTGTCACTCGATTTCATGCGAAATTGTGTCACCGGAGGCCGCACAACACCACGCGCAACTTTGCGGCATGTGTTTCCATTCGAGGGCTAATTATGT
This sequence comes from Gryllus bimaculatus, assembly GCA_017312745.1. Lineage (NCBI taxonomy): Eukaryota > Metazoa > Arthropoda > Insecta > Orthoptera > Gryllidae > Gryllus > Gryllus bimaculatus. The sequence continues at coordinate 2,214,255 of BOPP01000043.1, forward strand.
GAACAACACCGCATAGAAATGTAACGAAATAGAACAATAACAAATTTTCCCTTCTTTTTGGCCTGTTTGTATTAAATAATTATTTCAAAATGTTTCTTTCGTTTATTTGTTTAGTTTCAGATACTAGAAAGAGTCATAGATGTGAAATGTGGTCGATTTTGTCAGATAGTAGGATAATAAACGGAAATAGAAAGACTTTAAAATGTAGTTCATAGAAATAAATACATAATTCGAGACGTACAAATTTTTATCGGCGTTAGTGAACGTGAAATAGATTCTAAACACTTTAGTAGAACTGTTGTAGATAAAACGTCAAAAATGCAGTACAATATTATGACCCACAATACACATTTACAAATAAAACCAAGTTTCACTATAAATAAACATTACGTTTTGTCATTCTTAGAAATTTTGACACATAAAATAATACTGTGATAGATTGATCTTGTGTTAGTATATGTCTCAATGATTGCCTTGTGCAGCAGACAGAAACATTAGACAAAATGTCATCGATCACCAAATTTTTAATGCATTTTACACCCATAGTACTCGTGTAGTTTAAATTTCAAGAGAATGATTGATAATGAGGTATTTCAAAGTTCATAAGGGCATCGTACAAATATAATTACACAGCGTAATAATGATTATTACTGTATTATGTATTGCTCTTGAGTAAAATTCTCGTGTTGTTCAACTTACTAATGGTTTGACCTGCGTATACAACCAATTATGAATAAAATTATTTGGGGAGATAGCTGCTACATATGTTTTCGGTGTAGATGTTCTCATTTCCCCATAAAGCATCATCATATCGGCAGTGACTAGCATTTGGATGATTCCACTCTAGCATAGACATGCACATGGAGAACATATCAATAACGCATAAACAAAGTACTCAAAGTTTGTCAAGAAGTCGCTTTCTTTTGTTCCCACCGATATTCTTTCTGCCTGCTTTATATATATATTCTTCGTAACTCTAGGGAACGCAGCACTACATCACCTTCTGAATCCCCACCATTCATACTATTCCTTCTTAGTTCCTTTCTTTCCGTGCCCGCTTGTATCCACCCGCCCAATTGTGTCCCATCCAGGAGCCAGCGCTTCCTCCCAGTTTGTCCCACTAATCCCACTTCGGCTGAACGCAGCACGTACCGGCTCCCACGCTCCCCTCCGCATCCCACGGCGCGTCCAACTCGGTGCCATCCCGCGTCCCACCTCGTCCCCCCAGCGCGTCTCCCGCGGACGCGCCGTGCGCCCCCTCCCCACCCCTTTGGCTCGCCGCCCCCGCACCCCCGTGCCACCGCCCGGATATGAACGGTTTAACTCTTGATTTTTAGCTTTAATTTAAATGTGACATGAATCCATATCGAGAGTGCGGGGACGCGCGGCTGTATCGAGCGCGCGCGGGAAGGCGGGGGGCGGTGGGAGTGGGCGGGGGGTGAGCGTGCGGGCGGGGCGTGGCGGTGAGCGTGGTGGCAGGCGAGCGGGCGCGTGGGATGTGCGGGGGGCGTGAGCGAGCGGGCGGGCGGGCGGTGCGGGTTGCGTGAAGCGCGTGGGGCGTGTGGGGGCGGGCGGCGCGGTGGGCGGGCACGCGCCCGAATCGACGCTTTCCGCGGCGCCGGCCGCCCAGGTCCTCCCTTCGACCCTCGAGTCCTACGGCCCATCTAAAATGGAATTAGTATTAAAAAAATAAATCCACAAATTAAACAGAATTTGAAGTGGATATATAATGCTGTATCTCTGATATAAAGAATACAACAACATATTAACTTAACTTAACAGGAGAATAATCCAAAGCAGATGTATTCCTATGCATTCAAATGGCTTTCATTTGACTGCTAACGTTAGAAATTTCTTTCGGACATAGTTCTCAATACCTCCAAGAAGAGCAATAAAGTAGTATGAGTAGTTGAATAATGAGTGGTCAGAATGAAAAATGAGTATCCTATTTTAAAATAGCAAAAAATGAACATCGAGCTGTTTACCTCCGGAGAACAGAATTATTTAAACGTATTTCTAATCCTGTACACTTTTAAAGTGTGCCATGAACCCACTGCCGGGCCACTATCATATTTCAAATACATTATTGGTTGAGCAGTGGAACTTTTTCCACGTCGAAAACTGTGCAAAACCCTTGTTTTTATCGGGGGAGGGTAAATTTAGTGTCAAAAAAGAAATAAGGGACCATCTCAGTATTTCCCCACGGGATCATGGGAGAAACATGATCGTGATGTCATGCTTGTAAGAACTTTACAATAGTTCTGACCGTAATTGCAGGAATACGTATGAACAACGCTCTTCCAGATTTTGCAAGTGGTGGTTATGCTACACACTAATGTTATTTCCTTTTCTCTCTCTCTGTCTCTCTCTCTCCTTCCTTTCTCTGCCTCTCTCTCCAACCTTAAACTTCCATATCTCACATGTCCGCTTGCCGATACATTATCATTGATTCGAGTCATATTTCACTTTCCCATATTACTTCAGGGTTCGTCTCTTGTCCCGTTCTGTCTGCTGGTTTGTGTCAAACTCATCATTTACTGGCGCAACTTCATCAAGCCCCGAATACATATTTTCTTGTTATTACTCTTATCTGACCTAGTCCATTTCCCTCCGTTGTTTCCTTCTTTTTCAACCGTTTGACCGTGCCCTTTTGGTTCTTTGGAATAATTTGTCTTTTAGTTATTAGACGTCGGATGTATACGTGTCTCCTCTTATACTTTTCCTTTCATTGCCATTAATTGCTAACACATTTCCGTAATTTACATATCTTCATGCCCTTTCATTATATATGCATTATTTCGGTCCCCTCTGAGAATTGTTATCCTTGATCATTTGCCACTCCCCTGCAACGTTTTAATCCGACGATCCGTCATTTGTGCCACCGCTGTGTTATTTCCGTCTACAACTATTCTCAACTTTGCTGCCGTACCCTCTTCATTTCCCTGACAACTTCCTCTTGATTATTTCCTACCCACTTTCCTCCATCCCCCGTCCTCGACTCTCTCTCAGATTTCGTCCTCGAAACCTGCGGCCTCCACTCCTCCCCCCCCTGCGCTCTCGACAATATCCCACCGGCTCTTCCCCCTTCCGCACTCATCGACGTTCGAGCCCGCCCGCCCACCTCGCCTCCTCCGTCTCCTTCCAGTTCGTCTCGAGCGATGAACCCCTAATCTTCGTTTTGGCGCCGTCCGCCACGCGGGGCGGGGGCGGGGGGGTTTGCTTTCCTGGTAGCGAGAAGAGCCGCAGTGGGGCTAATGCCTCATCGTTCCCGGCTCCGACGCCCCAACGCTCTGGTGGGCTGCAGTGTTTTTACTTCGCTCGTGCCGGACCAGGGAAGATCTACGATGCTAGTCGTAATAACACATTTGCGTATTGCGCATTGTTTCTTAGAGGCATTGTGCCCAAGGAAGTTACGATATCATGTTCTAATGTTTTAGATCTGCTCATATAGCATGCTGAGTGTCCTGCTGATTTTCACAACCTTAAATATTCAATCTGAAAGATTCAATAGGATCATTCATCATTTTCTGCTTCTTGTAAGTTGTATTGGTCACACATATGTATAATTGTGAAGATTCCAAACTAAATACATCAAGTGAATGGAAGACATATTGTTCCGAGCTTTTTTTATCCTATTGTTCCTGTTTACCACGAAACACCACCGCTCTAGACGTGATTGAGGATGAACTATGGTGGATAGTTTTTCCTGAAACAACATAATTAGGATGAAGCTGGAAATGGAACGAGAGGTAGTGGAAAAAGAAGGATAACAGGACTTGTTAACCAAATATTCAATTCGAGTGCCCGGGATTTGAACCGTAGTACTTAAGGAATAGAGCACACATCTTTGGAAAAGTTCTTAAAACATCGAGAAACAGCACATTACAAAATAATGAATATCAAATAATTTGATGAATATATAACTTCATAATGGGATTGAAATGAAAATTTTTGGCGCATGTATTTCACAAAAATGTGTTATAGATACATATTTTCATTGTTACATAATTATATTTAAATCGCGTATGACAGACATTCTTTGTAGTACATATCTACCGAGCAGCTACGTACATCCACGCGTAAAGCAGCCAATTTATCATTCACGTGTCATTAATTTTCCAAAAAGAAAACAGTGGTATTCCACGGAAGTTTTGAACACAACGATGAATCATTAAACACAATATTACAATTAATTGGATTGTTGGTGAAGTAGATACCTTTTTTCATTTTGATAAATAAATAGAGATATTGTCAGGTATCAATATTGATACCTGACAATATCTCTATTTATTTATCAAAACAATATTACAATTCGATATCCTGTGACACTCCTACATTACGCAAACCATTATCTCTTGCCACAGGTTCAACCTACGCTATTAGAAGATCTTCTGTTCTGGGGGGGTTCTCTGGCCTCGAAGGTTGAAAGAAACAATGGAATTGATCCGAAGATGGCAAACTTTATTGTTAAAAGGAAAACATCGATAATTAATGCAATTATTGTCAATTCGGGGGGAATTCATTTAGGGCAATTAATGTGGGGCAATTCATTTAGAGCAATTAATTATTAAAAGAGAAACAGAAAAAATCATTGTTTCTAATGCACATTTTGCTGCAGTGTGTCTCCGATAAATTAATGATCTACAAATATTATATTTTATACAAAATGTTGTATAAATCAAATTTTGTATTGATCATAAATCTAAAGAGATGAAGTTTTGGAGGTATTTTTACCATGAGCGGAATTGTATTTCCCTCTCAAATACATTTCAATATTGCTTTTGTGTAAAAAGTTGAGCAGAAGACATTTCAAATATAGCCAATTTTGATGCTAATTTCTCTAATTAAAATATAATTGAATACTAAGAGGACATAACATTTCCTTTGAAGCCGATTAAAATTCAGTCAAGATGAAATACCTGGTTTATCGCTTTAACTTTTAAAAGAAATCAGGCCTACAAAGGTGGTAAGGAGTTGTATGCTACAATATGCTTCAACGGGTACTTTAAATAGAATACAAGACATGATTTAGTGTTTAAAATTTTTGTTTCATTTAATTTTTAAAATTATTTTCATAATTATTTTTGTAAATAAAAAACATAAACACAATTAATATGTTCCGTATTATTTAATCACATACGACTTCATTTTCGATCTGGAAACATACTCCAGTTTTATTAAAAGTTGAGCCGTGTTGAGTAAACGCGCACCGCGTGTTTCAATCCCATTTTCGATTCCGTTCGTATTACTCCAATTGAAACGAAACGCACAACGACATGGCCGCTTTCTCACGCCGAGCTTAAAGCGCAATTATCCCGGTCGCGCGCTCCCCTCGCCGTCTGATATCTCAGTTTCACGCAACGATTCGCAAGAACACTTTTCACCGGCGGCGGGAGGGCAGGCCGGCCGGCCGGGCAAGCGGGCGACGGGGGGGCGGGGGCCGGGGCGGTCGTCCGATTCGGCGCGCATTCTTCCGCGCGACCCGAGCCGCGAGTGTCGACGATGACTAAACCAGCGGAACAGCCCTAATGGACAGCGCGGCTTCGCGCGGCGAGACGGCAAGCGGTGGCGGGGCGGGCGGGGCGGGCGCGACGGGCGGGCGGGCGGCCGGCAAGTGGGGCGACGGCGGGGTGGCGGCAAATGGGCCTCGCGGCCGCGGGGCAACGGCCGGGCTGGCCGATGGATGCATGGCGAGGAGAGCTGCGTAAAGTGGTAGCGGAAGGAGTGGAAAGCGCGCAGAGACGGGGTCCGGGGTGCTGTGCAGTCCTTTCCAGGCGATGGAAGCCTGTAGAGAATAGTGAGGAGCCCGTGAATGAAAACGAGGGAGGCAGCGTGCTGTGTGGGAGGTTGCGCGCTGCAGCGGGGATCGGAAGAAGACGGAACCGAGGGAAAATAGGGAAATGGATCTTTCTGCCTGGAACTGCGTGCGTGGATGTGAGGAGGCGACTTTGACAAATGGTGACTGCAGGGATGAGAAACGCGAGAATTAAACCGAGAGAAAGGAACTTTGTACGTGGACGGTTATAAGCCGTAGCGAGGATTGGCGGAGAATTAAATGCTGCGAGAAACACCCGAGAGAACTAGAAGTGAGAGTGGTGCACACTGTTGTAATGGCCTAACGCAATGCAGACTAGATAGACAAGAAGGAAACTGGGCAAATAATAAATTAGTGCTCAGTTGTAATGCATTGCATTGTAGACACTTGAAGCTGAATAGAAAAAGGAAAATAATGACAAAAGGATTTAAGTTCGAAAATTGAGCCTTGAGATATTCCCGTTAGATCCGTGGTCAACAAGGGCATGGACGAGAAGGAAGAAGTCAAGTGCCTCAGCTCTCGAAAGAAAGAGGGATGGAGATTAGATGTGTATTAATGAAGTACAAGGAAAGAACCTTGGAGCCGGTTACTACAGTAATGGACGGAAATATAAAATGGCAGACTAGCGAAATGTATTTCTGTTATGAGTGAAATGAGACAATCAGAACGATGGCAAAGAGACTTGTGAGTACAATAGAGTGGTGTTTGCCTAAACCGCCATTGAACGTAATAAAACACGTTTGCATTATTCCAATTAAAACGAAACTCAGTGTAATTGATACAACTGAAGGTACAACGTAGTGTAATGAATGCACCCAAAGGTAATTGAAATGGATGCAATCATCAGGTAATGAAAATTCAGAAAACAACTTACTTTTAAAAGCAAATTGACAGGGTCGGATCTATTACGCATTTCAGGACATGTCAGTGCTGTTCGGACCCTTTATAAATATTTTTTGAAGTAATATTTTATGGACAACATCATCTTCTATCATGATTTTTGTGAATGTATAAGAACAGGCTCATACTATCAATTACATCTACATTGTATCGAAAACCTCCACATATTAATTAATTAATGTTGAAACAAAGGTGGAACAATGTAAGCAAATTTAGGACCCTGGATACTGTAGGACCCTGGCGATTTCGTAGAACCATATTCATTACTCTGAGTTCGAAAGTGTGAACGGTGGACGCGAGAAACATTAAGCAAGCGGTAGACTAGGAAAAAGTGGGCGACATTTTAAATACTACAACTCAAGAATCAGAACTCAAAAGTTAGGGAGAAAATATACGGGATGATAATTGCGCCCGTGAAAATTGTTCAAAGTATTGGTCTCGGTAAGTACAGCTATGCGTAAGACCAAAGGCCCGGGTTTGAATCATTTTTGGGGCGACCAAACCTTCTAACAAATTTAATTATGGAATATTTTACTGAACAAACTCAATTTTGTGCAGAAACCTGAGATTTTTCATCGTGAAGAAAGGAATAATTTGAGACAGTTCGTTTTATCCTTTAATATTTCCGAGTCCATCGATAAATCATTAATATATTAATTAATAACAATTTACAATAGTTCGAAAGAGCCTGCATTCCACTCTCTATCGCACGAACGTGTATGTAACAAAGAAGAGTGCAGGAATACAAACACAAGTTGTAAAATGGACGAGAATAATATAAAACGCAGGGCGCCACTTTTAAATCGTAACTCTCTGCAAATTAACAATTACCTTTCGATTGCGATTTTTGGACAGTAATGAAGTAGAGACTAGTGTAAAAGATGTGGTTGTCATTTGCGTTACAACAAAATGTGATGCGAGCTCCATTTTTCGGTGTGTCGGTTGTTCACAAATGGATGGTAGATAATATTTGTTTATTGTATATTTCTTCTTCACTAAGTATCCGGGCAGAGGTTTAGTATCTTAGCCAAAACACAAAGGGAGATAGATTTACTTACACACATGCGTCCACGCGTTCAACATGCATACAATATATTCCATTCTTGCCGTAAAACCAAAATAAAAATCCATGTCAGTTTTTAATCAAATGCCGCAGAACATCTATTCAAAATAGAACCGAAAACTGTTGAGATTTTTTATTTTCAAGATGTCTGTCTGTCCGTCCGTTTGAGACAACACTCGCGTCCATAGTGTATTCATTTTAATATTTTCTACGCTGTAATACCTAGATCTGTTTTGGAATTATGAAACAAAGTAAATATGTCAAAATCTTCTTACGAGAAGATTAATATGTAGACCAGTAGGTCAACATTTATGCAGAAAGGAACGCGTAATTTAGCAACGTGCAGCAATGCGCAAAAATTATAAAGGAACGTCCAAAACTGAAAAATAAATAATAAATTGTTACCTCAAACTGGCATGACATGCGATGTACTACAACATTCGAAAAACCGTATAAGTCAATTCCCTCGCAACACAGAAGACGTGTTGCGATATGGGAAGTAATATCAGTGTAAGATACTGCTTGTCTGTCCGGGTGGACGCGGCGTCTCCCGGACAGACAAGCAGTTACTGACTCCGGCGTCGGAGGCCTACGCTCTCATCGGTGTAAGTTACCCAACAGTAGCTGAAAGGTATATCTGATAAAAAAAATAATAATGTTATTAAATAAAAGTAACGGCAGGCAATCGTATTCTAATCATAGAATACTTATAGATGCTTCTTGCGAAAATTCAAAAATACCCACCATGTGTGATTCCGAAACTAGCCGTGCTATAACAGAACATATTTACTAACATTATTTGTAACTGTAAACAATATTATGCTACTCGAACCCGAAACAGTGCTTCCAAGCAGCAAAGTTTTTTCAAGCTGAGAGACGAACCCAGGTCCTGAGGTTCAGCACACCATTCACGTAACCCCTACTACAGACTCACAGATAAATTTGACTTGCCTCGTCAATTTAAAAACAAAGTTGAACATTTGCATTGGGAATTTTGAAAAGTACATCCATTTTCATTGCCCTTATTTCAAGACTTAGTTTTTAAGTTTTTAAGTTCATTAAGAGCAAATATCTGTCATTAGTATTTTGGTTTCGAATTGTTCATTCATTGCAGTTTTCGTAAACAACAGAAAACAGAAACAGTTCAACAGAAAATGTACGTCTGCCATGTTTATAAGCATACTTTCCTCTAATCGGGAAAAAAATTAAAAATTGCCCCTGATAAATATTTTTTTAAGTTGTCTACGCACATTATCGAAAACTTGTACATGACCTTATTTAAAGATCTGTCTTTACAGAACAGATTTCATTTAAGATAAAACACTATCTTTAATATGGCTGTTGCAGGAAGACGCCGCAAAAATTCAAACTTTTGCAATTTTCGAAAATTGCGTTAAAATCTCGAAAACTTTCGAGAATTTAACGCAAACGAGACGATGGCTGCTTGTTAAGCGTCCTTGGCGCCATGCGATTAAAAATTTTAACAAAACCATTTTGTAAAAAAAAAAAATCAAAATTATGAGAGTGTTTAGTATCCCCACAAATCGAAATTTCCGTTTCAACATGCACGGTCTCTCGATCGACAATTTCGATCATGAATGTCAATTTTCGAGAAAATTGACCCGACAATTTATGCTCTAATTTTGAAGACAGACAGTTGGACTGTTTACGGTTTGTTGCTTACTACGTACTTATGTAGTAATGAGAAAACGTTCAATTGGTGCAGCGGAAAATGATGGTTTTTCTTCAGGAAAACTCGTATTCAAAAAAATTGTTGCTGCATATACTCGTAATAGATTACTTCCTACTACGCATTTTAAAGTGATAATTCAAGTTTTGCGAGTTCTTGATATCTAAAAATTTATTGACTTCAAATCGGCCGTCTGCCAGTCCATATGTGATCAACACTAGGGCCTAAACTGATAAGAGGATTGTCTCTAAATTTGATATTCTCCGATCCATCTAATCGAACTTATGGCCCTACGATCTTGAAACAGATATTTTGATTTTAGGGTACTTTAAATGAAGCCTCAAAATTGTTAATATTTCCTCCAAATTTCTTAATTAAATTTGTTCTTCAAGTAGAGCGAACGATGATAAAAAATGGTGCAGGTCTCATATTCGTTGAAAATTACAGAAGTTTTTTTAGAGAGTCCTCCTACAACTACAGTATTGAAGACAGACGTTTTTTTCTTATGAAATGTACAGTCATGTACGGTTTTTCAGAAATACGAATAATTTTGGTTGAATTTTCAGTGAAGTATAGACATGTTTTATCAAGCGTTTTCTCTCATAAACAGCTCATAATTTTTGCTTGGAGAAAATGCAATTTATAAACCAGTTTCTGCAGCAAAAACGGCTGCAGTTTCTTTTTATTTTTTTATCGAATAGAGCAAAAGACGCTCCTAGGTCTCCTGTTTGTTCTCTGAAAGTTCGAAAACTCAAATTTCTGAATGTTCGAAAATTGCAAAAGTTTCAAATAATGCAAAAAAACGCTGTTGTGAACAACTAGTTTTGGTATCAAGAGCACACAAAAGTTGGATTCTGATTACACAAATTTATAGAAGTATTTTATTGCGTACAGGCCGTACAAGATCCTCATTTTTATAAAGAGAGTCCCACAATAATTTTTTCTGTCGAAAAAGCTCCACTTTCTGCGGCAATACACTCTCTTTACTACGTGATCACGTAGTAGGCGAAAAATTAAACTTGTCGGTGTGGAGCGCTGTGATGATCACTGTCACGTGATTCAAAATGGACAAGAAATAGAACTGACTATAGTAAAATGACAAAACGCAGACGACCTGGAACGAATCTCCCAGAACTCCGTTATAAACGTAAACTGCCGTGAAAAAAGTAAGTGTAAATAAATAAGAGCAATGACTGTTGAAGAGCTGGGCAGTGTGCACGTGTGGGGCTGGCGAGGCTCAGGGTGTTTTTGTGGGCGTGGCAGGGGGCGACGCGCGTATGGGCAGCGGGTGTGGGACAGGTGGTGGGCGGGGCAGGGGTTAGAGGGTTAGGTCACTCGATCCGCCCGGAGACCGCCCCCGTGCACCTCGAAGGCCAGCGGCACCCCCGCCCCCTCTGTCCGTCCCCACCCACACCTCTCGCGGAACAAATTTCACTCGGGGACCCTCCTCTGGTCCGGCGGGCGCCAGCAGCGGCGGTGTCCATTTAAAAAGGGCATTTATTTATCTCGTAATTGTAGTCATTATTTTGTAAAAATGCACCTAATGGGAACAAATGATTACGTGAACATTAGCAGAATATACTGCACCATAATTAACAATATAGTACTGGAATAAAAGACCACGACTGCAGCGGTAATTTCCTATTTCATCATTAAGCTGCGTTGCCGGCGACCGCCGGGCGGTTTTGCCGAGAACTGCTCCAGGATCCCAGGGATCGCAAGTGGGAAGCGAAGGCATGCGTGTGTGGAGTATTTGTGCAGTGGACACACTCTAGAATTTGATCGGTCGTACCTTCATCTCCCGTCGAATTCCTACCTTCCGATTTTGTGAAAATGTTGGAATACAGTAGTAATGATACGACACTTCATAGCCGAACAGTATTCGTACAAGGTAATTATAAAAAGTTTACAATAATACTTTCGGACTAGAAAAGTACACTGATCAGATATCACAAGGAATATTATGCATTCAAAATGTTGTGCATGAATTCTAGTCATGGATAAATTGAAGAAACTTTTTTTTATAACTTCCTACGATGAGGGAATTGCTGTTTATAACCAAACCGATCGTTCTGGGAATCACGTCCTTCGCTTTCTTATACATAGCTTTATATGAAATTCACATTCGGAAAGAACGTGTACCTGTATAATAATAGTATCTATTGCACGTGAAATTAAAGATGAGACCAAAGTATCTGAAAGGAAAGAACTTACCCCGTATCGACGAACCACGAAGTTAGAGACATGGCCATGAACATGACCGAGAAGGGTGATGTAACCTCAATGTTACAAGCACAGGTGTTACAAGCGCCTTAAGCCGTTTTCTACCTGTCTTTTCTCGAGGTTGAAGTTTCAGTTTGGAAACGCCGTAAAAAATTCTCTCTCTATAAAAAAGTACTTTAGGATAAAAGTACTTTCACTCGCCTTTCGTCGTGAGGCCAGCTCTCGATTCTCTTTTCACGAGAATCCCCCGTGGGACGAACAGTTTAGCAGAAGGAGCGGCGCATGCCTGAAAAATATCTATGCATGTCTCACTTTTGAAAGGTTTAGAGGCAACATACTTTTCGAAAATAAAATTCCGGTGTCACAAAACCGCAGAGAATGTGTCAAATGACTTACTCTTGGTTTTCCAAAAGTTTACACTTTAATTTTGATTGCGTTTTGTAGAATCCAGTTAATTGAAATACCTACAAAGTCAAATGTATTCATGAAATATTTCTCAGGTGCGCATGTAACATTCAAAAGGAAATGCGCTCTTGCGACGGAAGTATGTAGATGAAAATTTACCTGTTTGGAAAGTTTCATTCTAAAGCAACTCTCTGAACTGTGTTCAGGAATACACTTTTCTGTCCCCTCCTCGAGAATCTACCACACATAAGTGTTGTAGACTGATTTGAATACTTTTGTAGCTCGTGAGTAAAATTCTACTCTAAAATTCGAGAAGTTGGGGTTTGCGAAATAATTCAGCTACATACTTTTCCTTACAGTATGTCACTTTCAACCCGAAACACGATCAGTTTACTACAATATGCTTTAGCGCTTTAGAATCAATAAAGGTAAAGTGTAACAAAATTTTCATTATTTCGAGCAAGCTTATACCTCTGAAGCACGGGGCAAAGTATAAATTATGAGAAAGTATTAATAGAAGAGGCAGAGAGGCAGAGAAGGTACTTTCATCAAGCACTTCATTCAAACAACTGTAAAAGTTAAGTCCTTCACTGCAAGTTCAAGCAGCAATTCTTTATGTTTCACCGTTCGATAATTTTTTGCAAATTTTTATGGACAATTAAAACTAAGGAATAACAGGTTATTCGGTGAATGATTAAAGTTATCTCTCTCCTGAAACAATTAAGAAAGAAAACTTGGGTGCACCGTGTACTAGTGTTAACCTCCGAAGAGGATGCAACAAATATATCCAAAGTACTCATGTTGAACATGAGGAAAACGTTTTCGATCATTCAATCTCCTGGAAGAATCGATATTAGAAAAGTATATTCTTCGAAAATTTTTCATTCTTTTCATTTTCTCATATTTCGGAAATTAACAATTTTAATCAACTCTATGAAATCCAGCCATTCAACTCCTATTACATTTTACACTCCATAGTTTAATCTTTCATAATCGAATTTTTCTTCAATTTAGAAATTGCGAAATAATTTACTTTCATTGAAACATTTTTTCATTTTTGTAAACATATTATTTAAGTATTTAAGATATATTTTAATTTTTGAAATGCGATTTTTTACATTAGGTCGACACTTACATTAATTGTAAAAAATATCCGTGCATTTTCACACTAATGTGGTATAGATCTGCAGAATGTTGAAGTGGTCCACCCGTAAATACCATTAAAAAAGTAGTTTGTTGACCGGAGCACGTAGGCAGCCCGCTGCTCGCCGGAGTCGCTGCTCGAACTACGGGTGGCAACGTGGCGTCCAGCAATCGCCAGACTTACGCCATGTTATGAATCGCAGAAGCACATATACGGTCTCAAATGGAAGTCTTCTGACGAAATGTGACTATTCAGTTTATTTATAAACAACTGACAGTGCTCGGCCTGAAACAGAGCAGCTTTCTTTCTCATATATACTGAGTCAGTTGTGTGAACAGACGAATCCGCGAAACACGTTCATTATTCTGTGAAGTCAGTAACCACAAATAGTCTTACAAAAACATTAATTCTATTGTTATTGGCGCTTTCTTAATATGAATATATATAATTTCTGAAGAAGTGTACGGTTAGGTTGTTACAGCCAGCATTCTTGATAAATTGGAAATTGACTGGTTGCTGTCAAAAAAAAGCCCGCAAATATGTTGGGCAGTAACATTGATGATTAAACGTGAACCGCTGGTCCTGGTCACCCTAACGTATCCCCTGATACGAATATTAAAGGAATTGACCGATTAAGTTCTGTTTTTTTCTGCTGTCTTCGCCCATCGTTTGTCGTCTTCTGCTCTCTTCATGAGATAAAACTAAAATTGACATTACGAGTTTCCATTCATTCCAGTGAGTTTTTTTTAAAGAAAATTATTCTCTTTTACTTAATGTTATTCAGAGACTGCTATGAATTAATATCTTAGCTCCTCTCCGTCCTTTTGTGCTATACTACTAGAGAAAGCAAAGAATTTAAAAATAAAATTCTCTTTTTGGATGCCTGAAATACGACAGGAATTCCATTCAGCAATTTCAGTGTAAACTCTTATCACTTCCCAAGTAATATTATGTAAGAGTTAACAAACATATTTGTCGGATGGAGTATTACAAATCACTGCACAACACATATATTTTGACGTTTTCTCAATTCTTAGGTTTTGTGTTGGTAGACCAGAAATATATCTTTAGGAACATTATAAAAGAGTAAAGTCTGGTCATATATGGTAATTTTCGTTGAAACATTAAGACCTGAAGAAAAGAAAGAAAGAAGATGGAGGGATTTTAAGAAAATGGAGTTTAAGCGTTACTGAAAATGCGAAATTCGAAGCTCTTTTTCACAGAAAACTATTGAGTTTTCGAAAAACGTAAAAGAAGTAATTTGAAGCACTTACACTTACAAATGCAATAATGTATACATATCATTGGATATGTGCATGTTAAAGGCGTGACAGATATTACAAAAGTATATTGATGTAATTTTTGACAAGTCAAAAGAATACAGCAAAATGTTTTGTATGTCATCTTAAACAGGACATTAAAAAAATATGGAGCCATTTTTGAAAAAATGGCAATTGAGTGTATCTGAAAATGCGGAATTTTGAGCTCATTTTCATACAAAATTTTCGAGTTTTCAAGAAACTTTATAAGAACTCAATAAAATCACTTTTACATGAGAAAGTAAAAAAAACGTACATTTTTGAATATTTTGAAAAAACAAATTAATAAAAAAAATGTGTTTGACATCATATATTGTGGATTTGACACTATCTCTACCAAGCGTCTAAACAAAAAATTTGGGGCCGGTTTTGACAAAATCTCATTTTTGTTGCGTTTTAACATTGCACATTTTGCATGCAATATTGCCCGAAAACTACAAAAATTTTGAAAAAGTGTACATGACATTAATGTAAGGACTAAATATGAAGAAAACGTTTCACTTGAAGAAAAAAATCTCAACCTTTAATTTTGTAGTTGAAGGAAGACACCGAAAAATTCAAACTTTTGCAATTTTCGAAATGCGAACAGTGAAAATCTGACTGGTGCCACCGTTATAAGTGAATTTCACTCTACTCTTAAAATAAATTTAAAGAAAGAATTTGGAGCCATTTTTTAAAACAAATTTAAAATGTCTGAAGGCTTTATGTAAAATACCCTCAAAATTCATGAATGTTTTTCAAAATTGCACGAACAAAAAACAAAAAACACGGACCCACAATTTCTAAAATCTGACTATATAACGTGTTAGTGGGTGTAATGTACTACACGTTAGAATATGATTTATCTACTTTTTTTCTGTATTAGGACCCCACATTACGAGTTTTTCTGTCAAAAATCGAAGTTTTTTGCCGCAGCATTACATAACCTTCTCGATTCTACGTGTATTACTCCGTATAAAGTACGTAAAAAGAAGGTAAAGAGCAGACCTTTCCTCCAAAATTATAAATGCAATTCAATTAACAAAATAATTTCGAACATACATTTAGTCCTTCAATTTGACAATGACTTCTCGTGGATGTTCGAAATTATTTTTTGATTTCACATGTATTTTGATATTTCAGAATCGAAAAAAATGTTTCCTCTTTTCAACAGCGCTCTCTGCCACCGAGAAGAGAGTTAATGTACACTTAAAGTAACATTTTTGAAAACTGATTTAGTCGAGCTCCAATAGAACATACATTCTAGCATCAGTGTAACGCTTCCGCAAGATTATACTACTACATGAACTTGCAAAAGTGTTATCAAGCAGCAGTTTTTTCGCACGCGGCGATGGTGTAACGGTTAGCGTATCGCCATTCTTTTAAGCCTTCTTTGTTTTATCCGAGGGGGAAAAAATAAAAATTGGAACGGTTTTTGAGAAAAAAATTATTGCATTAATTTCAAACACAAATTACGCGAAAATTACTCTTTTTATGGCCTTTCTTAAAGAGCTAATTTTTTTAAATAATTTTTAAATGTAACTTTTAGCATTTTTTGAAAATACAAAGAGTTTGCCGGAAATGAGACTAACAAACTTTTACCATCTTCTTTAGTAACGAGGAGAAATAGGAGTAACGAGGACAATAAAAGGACAAAATTTAAAGAAAAAATTTCGAGCCTTTTTGACAAAAAGATTTTAAAAATACAAAAATTGCCAATAGTTCACGTAAAATTACGCGAAAACTACTTGTTATCGAAAAATTGTATCTGACTTTATTCAAGATCTAACTTTAGATAACAGATGTTATTGAAAAAAAGATCTCTATCTTCAATATTGTAGTTTGCAGACAAACGCCTACAGAAATTTGAAATTTTGCAATTTTCGAAAAATCAGGGATTCAAACGAAAATTAGACTTTTGCTAATACCACTTTTGCCAACTCGCAGAACCTTGAGTTCATTTAAATCGATTGTGGAATATCATTTTTTTTTGGAGAAAATGGTTTTTTGGGCGGTTTAAGCGGACCACAGCCGGATGGACAGACGGACTGAAGTCCAGGGAATTTAACAAAAACCGGACTTTAACCGTAATTATAGGCGCACGTTTTTTAACAATTAAATAATTGATATAATTTTTAACCTCATATTGAACACATTCCTCTTTATAAACACACACACACATATGTGCCCGTGTGTGTGTGTGTGTAATTATAGTAATAATATTCTATCACCCTTTATTGATATTTAAGGCTAACAACCTTGTCGTAACCAAGGGATGTTGCCGAAAGGCTGATCCCCATAATTCCACACGTTAATCTCTCCAGGATAAAAAAAACAACTGGGCCTCGGAGAGAGAAATGCGCTGAGTGCTCAATTGGTGCACACACGCTAATAATAATAATAATAATAATAATAATAATAATAATAATAATAATAATAGCAATAATACTAACAATAATAATAACAACAATAGCAATAGTAATATTTAAATACTTTTACCATTTTGATTTTGTTCAAATCATTTATATTTTTGATTTATGTATTATTTCCATATTCCTTCCCTTCTTTTACCACCTCTTGATTTCTTATATTATTATTTATTAGTCACACAATGTAGTTTTTCAATATTGGTTTTAAAGAAATGCATGATAGTTATTCCTGAGCTAACTTTTAAGAACCATCCTACCATGTTAAATACAAAATCATGAAAAATTAGGTTTGATTTGAAAAAATGAAAAAAATAAAATAAATAACCTTTCTGCAGAAAACATATTCTGACAGGGACCTTAGGAATATGTAATATTGCTCTTTGGCAGAGGGCAGAGGGCTATCATGGTTTATATAATAAGCCAAAATGTCTGTATAAGAATATAACACGTTTTGGTACTGTGCAAAATTCTGTGATTCATTTAATGGTAAAAGGTTAGTGCAGAATGAAAATTATTGGGTAGGTTATATATTATCTCTGTGTTCAAAATATTTTTTCTTTTTTTTCTTTCTTTCTTTTTTACAAATCATTTACTCTTGTGTCGTCTCTGATATATCTTTCTTTTATCTACTTATTTTTTCTCATTTATGTTTCCCATTATGTAAGAACACATCAACAATATTTAAAAAAATAATCAAAAGCTATTTTACAAGCTGTAACATATTCCATTAGTGTGATTGTGTATGTAGTGATTCTTTGGATATTGTGACTAGAGTTAATAAATTTTGCATTGTGATTTGAATTCATTCAGTTCAATTTTTTATTAAAGGCAATTTATAAATTTTAATAAACAATTACATTAATAAAGGAGTGGAATTTTTTTAAACCTGATAGGAAGTGAAATACTTTGATGCAATAATAATGGCATAATTTACCCATGCACACAAATGTGGAAACTAACACCTTAATGCAATGAACTCAGAATAGAAAAAAAAAACAATTAAATGTTCTTCTCTACTCTCAGAACATCAACCACATGAGTGAAAAATTTAAAGAAATATGTCAATTGTTTGTGGAATAAGAGTATTTAATATAAAAGTAATTCATAATGATGTGAAATGAAGTACATAATGATATTCTTTAACCAGTAAATTCTGTCCACTCAAAAGAAATGGCACCACTTATCACTAACTTTGAGTTTTGATCCACCATCTCCGCAAGCATTTGTACATTTAAAAATCTCCAGACAAATATATTGATAGTAATCTATATATTTTTTAAATTTCAATGTGTACTCCAATGTGGAATGTGTTATGCAATATGGAAGTGTCATTTTTATCAAAATTTGAGTTAATATTATTTCTGTTCACTCATTCATGTTCCATCATTAAAAAATGAAATAAAGTGACATTCTGACTTCTACAAACATTTGTCAACAAAGGTCTTAACTCCATTCACTGAAATAAAGAATTCATATTTTGCCATATGAAACTAGCTACAAATTTGCAGTAACTTTCCGTTGTTTATAAAGTTAATTCTTGCTAGTTCTACTTGATGGCATATTATATTATTATATTATCTGTGAAGTTTCTGATGTTTGAGTGCATTTTTTTACTTTCTTCAACTGATTACAGGATTGAAATAGGTAATTTTTCTTTTTAATGTTTCCATGTGTATTGTAAAGATGTTTACATTTTAATATTTGGTGGATAACACAAATTTTATTCATTCAGTGTTGGTAATAATATAAATTAGATGAACACCCAAAGTGCAAGAAGAAAAATGAACCTTCAAAAATAGTCATTCGAAGAGCCAATAATGGTGCTTTGATGAAATGGGATACATAGAGGAACTTAGCTGAGTCTTATGTTTACATGCAAGAATGTCAATTTTTTCTTATAAAAAGGAAATAAGGAAAAAGAGTTCTCTATAAAAACTTGATGTCTTAAAGTTAATTTTGAATTTAATTCCGGTTGATGCCAAACTGATTTATATAGCCTTGACTGAAAGTGTTATTGATGTTGGTGGACTTAACGCAGACCTGGATTTTGATATTAAGGATGTGGTTGACTAAGGCAATAGTTTTTCTCAATAGGTGAAAATGTTTACCACCCTGATTCTACAATTCCATTTTGCATATTGTTCCTTCAAAACTTATCTTATAAGTTTTGAGGAAACAAACTGCAATTTTCATTCTTCATACTACATAAAAATGAAATATTCCATATGAAATATGCAGACTTCACTTTTTACCTCAAAACTGTCAGACAATTCTGTGCTATAAATTACAAGAAAGTAATTTTCTCGCTAATTGTGAAATGTTTATTAATTCCATAGTGAATTGAAAGTGAATTAGTTTCACAATAAAAGCTGATTTTAAAAAGTATTTCATTTTTTTGGATAAACAGTCAAACAAACTGCATGTTTTTGTGTTTTTGTTCTTATTTCCATAGTAGCTTATTTGTCATATAATCTTCAGGCACAATACTAAATTTTTATTTCTGCAGTTAAGCTCTTGAATATCTCTTCTAGAAACCTACTGCAATTATTTTCTCAAAATTTGCAATACTTTCAAAATTGTAGCCATTGTGAACACTATATTTTTCAGTATTTTTTATAACTCTGACTGAATGTACTTGTAGGTTAATTGCAATTTATTTATTGGTTTATGAATTGAAATCAAGTGACTGTTATAAACACTAGTGCCTTTTGCAAAAAAATTTTATCGTAATGGAGTTCGGAAATACAATACTAGTTCTGAGAATGTATTTTTAAACAATAATATAAATTATAAATATATGTGTAAATATTAGCACTGGCAAGTCATGAAAAAAATTTAAAACATTCAATTCAGTTTGATTGCTAAATCTAATGTGAATTATAATATCACAAACTAAATGAGGATTTTGCAGAAATATCAAATGAACTAACACATTTGTTAATTAATAGGAACACTTGAGAGTTATTTCTGCACTTGCTGACAAAAAATTATCAATTCAAGAAAATGTAGCTATGAGAGAAAAGTACTACTTATATTTTTCTAACACAATTTTTTAGAAGGAATGGCATGATAAAGAATTAGCTAGATATTGAATCAATATTTACTTTTTCTTGTTATTTATTTAAAGAATGCTTACCAAACTATTGTATTATTTACTTAAAGAAGAATGTTCTTTTTCCCACAATGTTCCCACATTTGTGACTTTATTATAATAAATTTATTATGACTTATTATGGCAACAGACAAGTGTGATTACACTTCTGTGTTGTATCTTCCACAGTGATATTAAGACCTTTTCCAATTTGTAATAATCTCTTTTATCTTACTTCAGTACAATGTGGGCTATTGAACACAAATATTATTTCTTAAAATTGGATGGCATGATTATAAAACAAGATTTAAATTGAGAATAAAACAAGATTTAAATTGATTGGTAATGTTTGCTTAATAGAGATAAATAAGAATATTGCACTATCTTATATTTTAGTTCTTTAACCAAGCCTAAATTAATTTTATACTCACATTAATGCATTTGGTGAAATTAGTATTACTCAAATCATTATAAATACTTTCTACACAATTTAAATGAAAATTCTCCTTAATATAATAAACAAATCCCAAATACGGTACAGTTACACGGCTGACGAAAGATTCCACACATCAAATGAACAATAAACAACATTAAACTACACATTTCTTTCTAGTTCTCAGAAAATATTCTGTAGTGAACATTTTTTAACAATAATAATGCGAATTTCTGCACTCTGAAATGTCATTTCCTTTTCTGAATAATGCACTACTTTACTATAATTTAATACCACAACCAGTACTTCTACAGTTCTGTTGCATCCACTTCTTTACTGAACTAGTAGACTGAACCCGCTATTTTATTAATTAATACTTTTTTATTTCTTCGTGTGTCGTAAGAGATCACTGAAAAGTTCGCTTATGAACTACACTTTGCCAAGTCATTCGCTTTTCATAATTGGTTTGTCGTAATATATATCATAGCATTCATAAATTTTGTCACTGTAACTGTGGTGAAATTGACTCATTAACAAAAACGTGATAGTTCTGCCTGCGATAGTACAATTGGTTATATTTTGTGACGAGAATCGAATATTTTGTACCTAAGAAATTCTAAATTGACATTGTGACGATATAATTTTCGTAAAACAATATGATCATTTACGTACGTTCTACTTCATTGCATAAGATGCGCCTTCTTTTTACATATGTTTTATTAATTACAAAATGTGTTTTACTAAACGTTTTGCTATCGTAATCAAATAGAAGCGAAAATTATCACGAAAATGTTTGCATCAGCAGTAACTTGTCTTCCAAACAAGGAAAACGAGACATGTTGGTTATTGTCGTGACATACATAATTAAAGTACTACCATAACGTCGGGTAAATCATATCCAAAAATAAATCTGGGAAGCTCCAGCAGTTATGCGTTAATGAAGTTTGCAAATAGAATGGTTACTACACAAAGTACACAATAACAATATCCGTTGAAAGATTATCCAGCTGAAAATATGTCAGTCATCACAGCATGAACGGTGCGATATTTAAATTCCTCCTATTCTAAAAGTTCATTGAGTTCGATCTTTCTACAAAACATGATTTGAAAGAGTATAGAATAAAGTTTAAATACTTACCAAAACCATGGGCAAAGTATTCGAAACACAACAAATTTTGTATTAGTCAGCAACAAACAACTACGAATTTGGTTTCCACAAAGGGATAATGGCCGAAACATAAAAAAGCCATCTAAAATATTCCTTTATTAGCGCACTTACGGCCTTCTAGATGTATGTTGATGACCGTACATCACGTATTTAATATTTGCTGTCAAGGAAGACTACATGTGAAAATGCAATTTCATTGCCGGAATATTATTGCATGCGTATAGCGTGCTGTATGATACTTTTCATAGCGGCCGCTTGCACTGTCATATTATTATTTCGGATGACCATTATTATTTCACTTCTTAAAATAGAAACCGTGATCAATTTACTGTATTCGCGTAAAGTTATCGGAATACATTTAGCTAAACAAACATTTTTAATGTAAAAAAGTTACCCAAAAAATTGTTCTGGGATTTTCCAAAAGAACTGCAAGGTTGAATTCAGATCCCGTCGTTGCAAAAAAAAGTAAATGAATTGTTAGTGACGTGTATGATTTTCTAGTAGTTCGCTTGACAATATAATATGGGTTATTTTGCTTCGTTTTACAATTTTTATATTTCTCTAAATTGCAACAAGATGTTGAAATGTGTATAACGTGCGCTGTAGAAAGAAACGTTTGCCTCTAATTAACCCACAAAATGCTCTTCAACGCTGCTCAGTCTATGCGCAAATGCTCTTATCGAAGATTTTCTTTCTGAAAAAGTTTTACTTTTCTGAATTGTGAAAACATTTCCTAATTCCCAATATAAATATTTTCTACGTTAGAAAATGAGGTTTTAATACACATAATTATTTATAAGTAACTTTTAAGCATTGATTAGAGCCTTTTTTGTGCATTGCATAATTATTTTGTTACTTTTACCTTCTTGTAGTAATATATGATTAGAAAAAGTTATGTAATGCTGTGTAAAATAAATTTTGTGGCTTCAACGGAAATACACGTTTTGGAGTCCCCTGATGCCGAAAATGTGTTTTTTGATCGTCTGTCCGTCCGTCTATCCCTCTGACTATTCGTCTGTCCCAAAATGAATATACTACGGTCGAACTGGTCTGACACAAATCTCTGCAATTTGGAAAGACATTCCTTATATATTGCATGTACTTTAAATTCAGCCTTTGGGTGTTTCAATTTTCTCTCAAAAATGGCTCCAAAGGTTGTTCTAGGATAAAAGGGAATTGTTCTGGCTTAAATGGCGCTGGTCCTGATTTGGGGAAACTATCGATCTTTTCAAAAATTGCAAAAACTAATATTGCAAAATTATAATATTGGTGATAGTTTTTTTCCTTAATGAAATATGTTCTAAAAAATAATCTTTAAATAAGGTCGTGCACATTGAAAAAATAGTAATTTGCGTTATTATATTGCAATATTTGCGTGTAATGTTTGCTTATAGTATAGGCAATTATAAACAAATTCTCTAAAACAGCTCTAATTTTTTCGTAATGTTTTTTCAACACAAGCAAAAGCACTTAAAAATGGCGCATGTCTCGTTTTAATTGAACATTGAATTATATAAAATTGCAAGTGTTACAAATAAAGCGAGAAAGTGGATGCTGTTACACTACTTTTTACTTGACGACCGTTCGTGATATCTGCGATATACTTTATTGAATATGAGGATTCCAGCAGGAAGCAGAAACAATCTTTCAACATTCGCAACTAAGTAGCAGCCGCAGAGGGAACTGAATAACCCTCTCATTCTGACGATGAGGGAGTTTTCATGTGCATAATGAAATTATGCACATCAAAAGCGCTCTTAAGCCTCTTGGGAAGACAAGACAAAAATCCAGAGGGGCCCAAGTTCTGAAGTAAGACTCAGGGGAGAAGGGTTATCAAATTACCAGCACATCCATTAAACGCGGAGGTAACATGGTAATCTCAAGACAGAAAATGATATTAAGTAATAAGAAATATCGTTTCGTCATGCGAAGGATATTGTTTCGTTTCATTACTCGATGTTAATAAACGGGATGATAGATAAATAACTATGACATAATTTAGAGAATATTTCTAATATGAAATGTGTGTGCAATTGATAAAGAAACCACTAAAGGAAACGAATATCTCACCCATTTGAGCAGCCAGAGAATTTTCATGTACTATGTGATGCAATTAATATCGTATTTTTAGAGTACGTTTTTCGGATTTGTGGATTGCTCATCAGCTTGTAAAATAGTTCTTATGAAGCAGAGTAGGCAGGAAGAATTAGACAGAAGTAAACCGAACAAAAACAATTTATGAATATTTTTAAAAACATTTCATTATAAAATGTCGTGAATATTGTCTTCCGTACGCAATTCTTACTATTATGTTGTGTTGTCTGCTTAGAGGTCATCTAGTATGATGGAAATATTGGGAGTGATTGTTGCAATTTCTATGCGATAGTTTCATGACAAATATCGCATTTCGCATTTGGAACACCATGGATGCATTTCTCCTTAGTGCAAATTTCCCCCCTAGATATACATGCGGTAGAATCAAACACCCATGGATGACATTCGGGAGAGGTGAAGAGCCATAATTTAGTATTTTGCCTGTCTAGATCTCGGTGTGTTTTAACGTAGGATGTACTAGATGACTTCTCTGGAGATTTTAATCTGACCCGAAACCAATTATGTTACTACATTACATACATATCATTTACTACAAGATTTTGCCGCCTATTTTTGGTCTTTTACAAAAATTATTAAAATTATTAACCCATCACCGTAATTAACTTTACTTTGTCAAACTAATAAAGTTTTATAGTATGAGAAATCGGAGCTGATTGGTGTGTGTAAGACCGAAAATGTGTTTCAGAGCTTGGAGAGTAATATTTTCGCAAATCATTGATTATCTTATCACATGTAATATTGAGAAGGAAAGATTTTGTTTCTCTCGTTTTCAGCTCAAACCTTTGGCCAGGCTCTTGATTTTGAGTGTCAGTTTTTACTTTCTCGCTACCCCTTTCGCAGCAGAGAAAAGGTTATGTAATGCTGCGCGAAATAGTAGTGCTACACAGCGCATATTTTCTCGCAAAATAAAAGCACTAAAGTTTTCGAAAAATTCTGAAAGACTTTATTTCAAAATCTATCTTTATGGAACAGATCTCATTCAGAGACAAATCTCCATCTTCAATATTTCAGTTGTAGGAAGACGATGAAAAAATATTGAACTTTTGCAATTTTCGAAACTGAAACTTGTTTTCAACGAATATGAGACTTGATGTGACAATTTTATTATATGTTCTGTATACTATTGAACAACAAAATCTAATCAATTCGATGGAGTCTTTTTTTGAAATTTTATAAAATATCTCAGAAGCTTCTTGTAAAGTACACCCAAAATTTAAAAAATCGGTTTCAAATTACGGTAAAAACGGTGAATGGCTTCCAGTATTTCTTCATTTAGGGTTAATTGGCACAGCTTAACTTGATAACTGAAATGATGGATTTCTAAGACGTGGTCTGAGCCGCGGGTTTGAAACCCTGGCTTTGAAGCCACAGTGGCGCGAGTCAGACTGATTAAACGATGATTCAACGACGTCTGGTGAGGCTGCGGGCTCAAGCTGGAGCTCTGGAAAACCTGTTTGGCAACATTGCCTTGGCGTGTGCGAACGACATTCGTCGTGTGTTTTTGGAGTAGAAACTGACTAGTTCGCGGCAAAGTAGTGGATGCACGTTTGATAGCGTAGGTACGAATTGTATTTCCATTCTTATTTTGCACGATAATGTAATGAATGACGAATTATACGTTTATAGTAATTACAAAGCCATGCCAAAATTTTGTTCGGTGTTAATACAGATGGCTCGGCTTGGAAAAGAAAGGGGATTCTGGCAGAAATTCGTCATGAATACCCAGTTTTAGGGATGAAGCGGTACTGTTATCAAATAATAAGTGAGAAGAGGCGAGCTTGGGCGAAAAAATGCGAGGAATTCAGGGAATCGAATCCGAGCAAACCCCCGCGAGATTGTGGACAACTCCAAGGTAAGTTTTGTGGCCAAATAGCGTGTATTGTAGTTGCTCTAGTTTCCTTAAAAAATAAATGCTTGTTACAAACAATACAAATACAATAAAAACAATACTTGTTACAGGTTCTTTACAATTGTACAATCCAAATGATATGTAATACAATAAATGTCATTGTTAAAATTAATATTACTTTCCTTTTGGACGCTCCGTATAGTCTCTAATTGTATAGATACAATTAAACATGTATGATACAATCAAACATGTCAAAACTAAAACGGAGTTTTAAAAACACGTAAAAAAACGTAAAACGTAAACGGCGTAAAAACATTAATTGATGCCAACCAGCCCTAATCTCCCATACTCTATCATATATACGAGAGTTGGTCCATTTACGTAGTGCAGAAAAGGGCCTTTCAGTCCGCTACCGCAATCTCTCCCTTTCAAGGTTATTCGCCCCTCTCTCCGTACAAAATGCAAACTCTCCTCAAGCGAGGACAAAATAAAAGATTTGAGGCGTATCGTTTGACGAGGTGGTTTAAAAGGTTTACTTTCAATAGACCCATAGTTTTTTGTTCTAATGACTTTTAAAATTAATATTTTCTATGAAAGGTTTTTCAAAAATATTAAAATATTAACAAAGTATTTTTCAAAACGGGTCAGAAGGTATGTCTTCATTTGTTCATTATTTTGTTTTTATGTTATTTTGAATTTTATATTTTAAAAATTTTATTATTTTAATCTTCATACACGGTTATAACAAATTTTTACATACAGTGTTTTAAACAGACCCTAAAAGGGTCGAAACGCTCAATTAAATTACTGAGAAATCATAGTAATATGTTTTGAAAAAAGTCAGAATAAGAAGTTAAGAAATGAAGTATATCAGAGTGAAAAAACATTCTCCATAGGAAATGGAATAGCAATTGAATGTAATTTTTTAGTTTCGTTAAAAGTGTTAGAAATTACTATACACTGCTGTTTGTGAAAATTGCAACATTCGGAAGGAATGGTCTTAACAATCGGGGGATGTGTAGATTAGTGTATCCATAAGAAGTGATTGAATTTGCATACAGATGGTGTGCACGTTGGCCTTGCAGTGTGACAGGGCAGGTCAGTGTTACGCCACACCTGGTCGATGTACAGCCCTCAAACGATGTGAAAGCGTGCGAGAGCTGGTGCCAAAATGCCTCGTCGACGCCCAAGGATGCTCTTTCAGCATCTGAGGGAGTTCGAACGGGGCAGAATGATCGGTCTCCGAGAAGCGGGTTTGTCATACTTTGCTACTCGAACGGGGCGCGCTGCTACGACAGTGAGGGTCGTACAAAGCGACGAACAGGGCCATACAATGTGGCGACAGCGCGAGATGACCGCCATCTTGTCGCCGTGGCCGTAACCGACACGGCCGTAACGGCGTCGTCTACAGTGTTGGCTCGACTTTGGAGGACTGCAACGGGTGTTGTCATGTCTGCGTCGACGGTTTGACGCTGTCTGCGGAGGGCTGGACTGATATGCACACCACTGCGACGGATTCTTTTGCCCCCAAACCACCTTTATAATGTAAGCATCGTTGCCTTGTGCAAGAGGCCATTGCCCTAATAAGGATTAAACGGGTTAATAATAATAATAATAATAATAATAATAATAATAATAATAATAATAATAATAATAATAATAATAATAATAATAAATAATATTTTGAGGAAAGCCAAAGTCTGGGTTGGGTTGATTATTTCGTGTTTCCGGGCGCTTAACTGATATTTTTAAACAACGGATATGGGGGTGTTGGTCCCTGTCACATGGTATGATTCGGCAGTGACCTACATTTCGGCTTGCGGGGATTTCTCAAACATTGCATCTCCTACCAGCGGGGCACCACACCAGCTGAGACGAGCTCGAAGCCCCTGACGTGCAGAGCATGATCGTGTGTGTGTGTGTGTGTGTAAGTAAGGTCGGAGGGTTGGATACGGAGGAAGGAAGACCGTGCTCGTGGTTTGTTTGTTAGTATATAGCTTGGCTCCGGTGAGTTTGTGTGAGTGGATGGGCCAATATTAATTTTGTTAGTGGATTCATTTGATAAGTATATTGAATTTTTCTTTTTGAATTAGCAATGAACTCTACATAATAATTGATGCTCCTTATTTACCTATGCTGTAGGTACCAAATGCTGCACTTTGTACCAGCGTTACAAGAGTATTGGATAAAAACTTCCCTAGGAAACTAGTATATTTAGGCGTACGATAAAAATTTGTATGATATGAAAAATCTTTACGATTTCTACTCTATGAAGATTTTTGACACAGTCGTATATCTTCAACTGTTACCACGTAATGCTAAAGTCCTTTGAACTTTAATATTTCTTTTCTTTGGGGATATTGGAGATCTGAATTGCTGCAATATGAATAGATTTCTGGTGTCTATGTAGTCTTGACATCGTCTGTAGGGAATGTTTATTTTTTAGAACGTCCTTTATTTCTTGTCAATCAAACAAATGTTTACATTTTCTAGCACGAAAAATGTTTAATTTTGCTGGACCATGATACGTATGAAATTTTAATATTTCAGTTTTTTTAAAAACTTTTTCTATAAAAACTAAGAGTTTCCTAAAGTACATTCCACACTTCATTTATAAACTCTATCAAGATATATTCACAGTTTGTATTGTAATATATTTTGAATGCTCTAATGAGTTGTGTAGTGTACTTCGGTTTTTAATAATACTGTTCAGTTTGCGAAAGGGGCTATGGGTCTACATTATCACCTCCAAACAAAATATTTTTGTAAAATAAAACGTTTAAATTACCATAGTCGCAGATTTCTTAGAGGTTCCTCCCTCAGGAATATAGGAATCTACATAACTTTTGTTGTCATTTGAAAACGCATCGTTTTAGAATAGGAACTGGGCATAACTGCAGTTGATGGAGTCACCAGCGCCAAATTTGAAGTGAAAATTTGTGAAAAATTGGTCTATGCTCAAGATATACTTATTTTTTGTGAAAAATTAGTCTATGCTCAAGATAGACTTATTTTTTGTTTTCAAGAAGTATTTGTTGATATTGTTGTTGATGTTGTAGATCCTACTACTGCTAATAAGGGCATCTTTTTTTACTATTTGTTCTTCGTATACTGAATGGTTTACAACATACGTTAATAATTTAGTCGTTACCATTCCCTTAGTATTGACTGGAGAACAGCTGCATTAAAAAACAACGTTTGTTGCGTTTTTGTTTACGCAACGCGCCTCTGATCCCTTCCTTGCGGTCGTTGCGCGCCTGCCGGAGTAACCCTCCGTTATAATGAGCCAAGGAGCAGTCAGTGCCTTTTATCCCTTCGGCCAGGGGCTCGACGCCGGTGGATCCCAGGGGTCATGGGCGGTCACCTAACCTGGAGCCCGCGAGGGCTCTAATTCGCTTGCCCGCTGCGACGTCACGGAGCGCAGTGAACGGATTTGGCCTGCGACACCGGCCGCCTGTAGTAACTGTTGCTGAGGTTATTGACTCATCTGTTCGTGAGATTCAAAAAATGTTTAAATTATGTTGTCAGATGGTTGGTTTTTGAGTAACTAGATTTCTGCTTTTTTGAGGCGTCGGTTCTGTTTTGTGTAGAGCATTCTGTGCACTGTATAGTTGTGTGACAACTATTTGCTTACGTATGTTTCTCAGATAGTTGCACATATACTTTATGGAAATATACAATTGAAACAGTTTCGAAGCTTTACTTTCGGCCTTGCAAGAGCTTGTTTGCGTTCACGATCTGACTGTAGCAATAGCGAGCACATGTGTGCTCAGTCGAGGGCTTGCGTAACTTGTGCGTAACAACGTTCCAAATCTTTTAGACATTGAACGTGAAGTAAATCTCTTTTAACTTTGTCAGTAATACGTAAAGTCAAGTCTTGAGTCATTGACATTTATTCCTATCGATCATGGTCTCAGCGCCTGTAGAGTATAGGGTTCCCAGACGGTCAACCCTCCTTGAACACGTGATGTCTAGAGCTTCCTAACTTACGTCATTCACGGAGCTAGGCCAAAACGTTCTGCTACCAGAAGAGGCAAAACGAAAACCTTTCGTGGAGAAGTGTTTGCAATTCATTTTTTTAAAGTCAAAGGACCCATTTAGAGCCTTGCAATCTCTCCGCAGAAATAAACTAGAAGAGCAAAATTGCTGTTATAAAAGTATTTTGTGATATTCAACTATTTTTTCAATTTACATCTTTAACATTGTTAATCTAAAATATTAGTGAATGTTTTTAAATGCGTAACACGTTTAATTTTGTACAATATGGTTACGAAGAGATAAGAGCGTAAAGAGTGTTGTTCGGTATTACCGGCTGCCCATTGCGATAGTGTAACTCAATACATCCATTCTTGCTCTTTTAGAAAAATTTGTAAAATATTTTTTGTACATAAAACGGATTTGATGATTTCGTTAACTGTCATCATGTATTTATTAATTCATAACTTTGGTTGCTATTATTATTATTATTATTATTATTATTATTATTATTATTATTATTATAGTTGTTACTGCAATTGAATACTTCTAAAATAATTGTTTAAATTAAAAATAATTTTATATCCTTAAAATGAGTGTGTTAACTAGTAATTGAATCAGTTCTACGTAAACTTTACTTATTTTTTAAGATTGTTGATGGCAACGTTGTTTAAGCGATTGCAGACAAAATTCTGGATAGCCCAGAAGCTTGATGGGCAAGATGAGCGCACAGCATAGCGTGGTTTTTCACCGGTATCTTCCAGAGAATTCCGGGATGACTTCATGTCGAGGGCCGCACTTCCTTCCTTCTCTCCACAGTGCATTCTTCACACTTAATGCCTCCCGTTATCTGCAGCCCCTGGCAGGTGGGAACGCGGGTTTGCCGGTTATCGGACTAAAGAGGCAGCTGCATTAAAGACCCATCTGCGATCGAAGGCGCTGGCGAAGGGAAATGATGGTTTCTTACGCACGACTTATCTCTTTCCACGTCCCGAAGGAAGTTTTACACCTCGGAATGTGCAAGCTATATCTGAGAAGTAATGAATACTGTATGTATTAGGAGGGAAATAATGCTTTGTTCGTATTTCATTCATTATTTTGCCTGCATTGAAGGAAGGGCGTAAAGGAACGTATATCAAAGGCGTTGTAGTCATTATTCAATTTGCATGCATAAACACGGCAGCCCTTGAGCCAATTTGAAAGATATTTATAATACGCGCTATTACGAACACCTAGGGAATAACCACCGACCAAATTAAATCTTACAAATGTTTCATTTAAAGTCTATGTGCATTGCTACAGTAAATGGAAGCCCGCACAAGTTTCCGTGTAATTTAATAGACGAGTTTCCTTTACCCCCTCGTTTTGCGCGAAATTGCTTCCTTATATTTTAACTATCACGGTAATGAGAAGGCTACAAACTGCAAAGGAGACCTCCAAGTCTTAATCAAGTTGATTATTTATATCGTACGCTCATTTGGAGAAATATTCGATGGTAAAAATAAACTTCATTAGCCAGAAAGAGTCTACCTTGAAAATAATCCTAAATCGAGAATTACACAAAAATTGTGTGACGAGTTTCGGTCAACAAACCTATATATACTCTCTGCGAAGACAAGCTTCATGTATATTAATCACGTATAAATTTCAAACTGTAATACAATAAAGAATTTAAACTCGCATAAAACGTGAGTTACTATTTCTGAAAATCACAGTCAATTACTTGTAGAATATTTTACACCACAAAATGTCGACGTCCTTTTCCGTATTGATTTTAAAAGTTGACAAGGGATATTTTGCTGTCAATCTCAAAAAAGGAGACTGCAACCGTGAACTTTATGAATGAAATTGAAATTCAACAATGTTACTTAACTGTCGAAAAATGTCCCAAAGGAATACCACACAAAATTAAACAAGGAATGATAGCACCAAATGTTCTGATTCTTATCTCTACTAAAATCGTCCGTCCAATGCTCTTCTTTCTCCAGTAAGAGGTCTTGCGAAAACTAATATATTTTTCGCTCCTCTTGTAACAGTTTTGCATGATTTAGCTCAAGACCATGAAAGGCGTTGTAACACATATTAAATTGACACCCACTCACACTATTTATAAAAATGTATAATTCAACTAAAACATTCTTCTAAATGAAAACAAAATTTCCCTACAAGAACTTATGTGAAGTAGCTCAATAACCCCCATGACCAGATAATCTAACTCTGCCCTACATTATTTTATTCGAATATTGGCCCTCCTAAGTGTTTACCGTTGCCTTCAATTGGAGATAACTCAGCCAAATTCAAACGATTTTTAACTTTTAGAAATATTTCTAATATTTTTGACTCAAAGACTTTTTTGTTGTGTACATTTTTATTTTAGCCATATTTCTCTCTTTCAGAACACATTCAATTTTTAAATAAATTAATTTCAAGAAATAATATTTTCCTAAACGATGTTTTTATTTACCTTTCGCCTGTCGAGATAAATATGAACAAGTACACTACTTTCTTATTTATTTCACTAACCTAAAATAGGTTACAACAAAATGTGTACCATCACAAGCTAAACAAACGAAGAAATTTTAATGGCTAGACATGTCAATTGTGACAGAGTTTGGATCGATCTTTAACACCTGATATCCTTCAAATTGCAAAACAAACGAATATATTTCAAGTTGCCTGAAGTTTGCTTACGTTTACTCTCAGTGAAACCGTGTTAGTTGTCGTGCCAAGATGAACAGGTATTTTGGATAAAAATGTTTAATTTACAACATTCAGCTTTAGTAAATCTAATATTTGAAACTTACATATTTATGGCGTTTTAATGCTTTGAAGTTGACACACCACTAAAGACCTTTACGTAGATATCAATTCTCCACAATAGCGCAAAAATGTGTCTCTTTGCTTGGGAATAGCTTTTTGTAAAAGTGGCAATGCCTACTCCGAGTTTAGCTCACCCTATTTTGGAAGACAAAATATATAGAGATGTAAGGGAGGTTTTGGCAATGAGTGAAAGCTTAAAGTGCAAACACGTTGGAAACGTAAACGTAGTAATTAGAAGAAATAACGTAGGATGTAAACTTACAGACCAGCGTACTACTTCCTCAAAATATGGTAAACTATTATCCCTTCACCCTAAGAAAAATACAAGCTCGTGTGTTAGGATGATTCTCATTGGTTTGCAGTGTGAACTCTGTTGTTGTAGGGATGGCGACGCTAAAGTAAGTGCGGTGACTGCTGCGGCGATGGTGTAACCGTTAGCGTACCGGACTGTTGTACCCAAGTTCGTGGGTTCAAACCCGAATCGAAGCCGTGGATTTTTAAGGGCGAAAAAATCCTTCGTACGCCTTCCTTCGGAGGGGAAATAAAGCCGGCTGTCCCATGTTCATAGATTTACTTGCATGTAAAAGATCCTCAAGCCTAAATGACGCCTCTGAGCTAAATTCAAATTGCATGTTTCTCACCCAAGAAATACCTCCATTCTCTGCTAGTTGGTGAAAGGAGCGTAGCGAAATTTGTGTGGTCAGACGGAAGAGCGGGCCTGATGGCCCGAGTCTCGCCACGTAAAATAAGGCAAATTCAATTCAATTCAAAGTAAATGGTTCTCTGTATAAAAACTAATTTATCTTCCGTCGTTCGTTAAATTAACCTTGCGTCAAAACTATTGAAACGGTTTCTAAAAAGGAGACCATTGTGAACTGAGTGCGTGTTCTCTGCGATAAGATGACGATATTCCGACAGTTGAGCCCGTGAACGCGCTGATCGTCGCGGGTCAGGTGCGTGGAGCCGGGGCTCGTGGGACCGCGGCGCCGCGCCGCCGATCGACTTGCGAGGCTCTGCTGCTCAGTTCGTTTTAGAATATCTCAGAGTGTGGATGTCCCTTCAATAACCAAGCTTGAAAAGTTTCTTTGGAGTAGTGAAAAGCGCATCGTTCTGAACGTTTTCAATTCGTTGTTACATATGAATCTGTCGTTACCAGGTGAAGTAAATCGCAGTGTTCATTGGAATATCCGTATCCAAGATCGCCGTTAACGCTGAAATCACTGCCGAGGTCACTGACAAGGGACAACTACAAACGCCAGAGAAGAAGGGAAAGGGAAAGAAACCTGTGATTGAAGCATACGTAGTTAGTGTTTTTCGATCGATAATACATTCTTTGCATCAAACGGGCCGAAGTGCAGAAACGAAACATCAACGCTTGTGAAATCGTTGTAGCTTGTGAATTGTAATCAAGAACTTCCAAATTTTAGGCCAACCAATTTATAATTGACATCCGGTTATTGACAACCACTTTCTGAAGCTGACTGATCGTAAGTAAAGAACATGCATGGGCATGGCATTTGCGTGACAGCCCTTGCATAGGAGTTTTTCTGCCGAAAATTCCATTTAATTGGCGGGGTATGCTACTGGCGTCATCGAAAGAAGTGCGCTCTGAGGTGTCCAGTCAGAAGCATAGTGCGGCGCAAACATTTCTTCAGGTTGTTGACGTGAAGTGTTTCCTTAGGGTGAACGGATAAATCAGAGGAGCTAAAACAGGACGTACTTTCTCGCCAGTACTTTCAACCAAATTACGTGAAAAGTATTCAAATTGTCGAAAAATTGTAAATTTCAAAATCTATCTTTGTAGAACAGAGTTTAATAAGGGCAAAATCTCTATCATAATTATAGTTGGAGGAAGACGCCGAAAACATTTCGAATATTTGCAATTTTCGAAAAATCAGAGTTATTAATGAACCTGAGACCTGTGTCATTGTCTTAAACGTCCTTCACAAACTAACAATAAACTGTAGTGAAAAACGGTGCAACATTTTTTTTGAAAATATGGAAAATGACTCTGGGGCTTCATGTGAAGTACCTCCCACAATTATAATATCGGTTTCAAAATAAAGAGACTGTGACACAAGTGAGATCGAACGGGGAGTATCAATTCAGGAGAAAGTTGGCTGAATAGTTTTGCTTTTAGCGTTGTTTACAGATACACGGACAGACGTTTTGCCAATCAATTTTTCGGTATCATGGCCCCACAGGATATGAATTCTAGCTACAGCACATGTTAGAGGATGTTTTTTGGAAATTTAGTTTTTTGGAAGGTTAATCTTGGAAATTTAGCAACTGGATTTATCTACTTTTTCGTTACCAGGGCCCTGGAGTCGGAGTTTTTCTACCGAAAATTCTCTGCTGGCTTTTTCGCGCAGCATTGCATAGCTTTCTCCCTTCTGCGAGGACGGGAGCGAGAAAGTCAAAATGCCATCTTTAACTGTCCGTGAAATGGATATTCTACTAAAGATACGAAGTATTTGAATTGTTTAAAACAGGCTCTTCTCAACGCACAGTATGTAGGCATGTTTGGGAAGAGGCGTCAAACATTATGAAACACATTATGTGTGGGATGTTAGACAAGTGAAACATAATTTCACCTTATTCTTCAAAAACGTACCACATACCATTGTGAAACTAAACTTGATGCAGTAAGTTGTTCTAGCTGTAACTCGCTTTATCACACGGATATATGTCAGTTTGTTGTTCTAGGTGAGGGATGATGAACCATGTTTCGGCTTGGCAATCCTGGTTCCTGACTCCGCTGAGAAATCCTGCGCTTCCAGTACACTCTTTTATTACTTTAAAATTTCAAACGTCCCATCTTTTATTCATCTTCATGGAACGAAATCATGTTTATGTAAATTTACGAGTATTTAGTGTTAACTTGTAATAATTGTACATAATTCGCTGTAGCAAAGTTTACTAAAGCGTAACATAAAGCTCAATAGATAGGCACATGAAAGTAAAGCTGTTAAGGGATTTTGATTGTAAAAGTTAGGCTTTTAGCTATTCAAAAACTTTACAGATAGTTTGCACAACAATAACGTAAACAGACTGTATGAGTTTTGCTGACTGTCCATGTAAGACATGGAAAACAAGAGTATTGAATATATTATCTCTAAGCATGTATTACAATGTCCCGGACATGAAATGGATTGTAACAACATAGATATTTGAAACCATGAATCAAACTCGTATAAGATGCTGATTTCCGATATGTTAGTCTTAAAAACATCTATGAAAAAATCAACACTTAATCAACATGTGTGACATAACCTTAAATTGTTGCAGGTAATCTGTAAACAACATCAGCATATATAGTAAAAGATAATTATACATTTTGGAGATTTTATACAAACAAATTTGACATTTAAAACTATTGTTACAAATTGTTTTTGTAACAACTATGTATTTTTATATATTGAATAGGATCTAACATTTTGATATTGAAACATCTATCACTAAATAAATGGTTTTACATAGTTCAGGGCGGCAATGAGCTGCTCGTATTTGTGCACAGAATAAAGTATGTAATATAGTGACAAAAAATAGTGTCTTGCAAAATTGATCATACACATGATATGTCACCAAAATAAAAAAAAACATTACATTATTTTGGAAATACGCACTGACATCGGTGCATTATGTTTTTCACTAATTTGAAGAAAGAAATAAACAAAATTATTAAAGTGGCCCATTTTCTGCGTTTTGATAATATTATTCATTTAGTTTCAAATGACTAAAAAACGTCGTGTATTAAAGTCAGAATGTGCTATTTGAAAATAAATGTTATGGCTCAGAACAAAGCATTCATGTAGTAAATTAAAAGGTAGTTGCATTTTTCTTATATGTCATTATTAGGAACGATTTTTTCCGAGTGAGTTATTGTTAATGAGGCCCCGCGCGGCATAGATTCCTCACCACATTCTGTGTTCTGTGTTTCTCCCTTTATCATTGAAGAACTCGACACTTCCGCTTCAGCTGTAGATTTGGTTCATCAGTACCAGCAATCACATTGTAAGAGAACAGACTGTCCACATACTGCTTTGCTAGTAGAATTATTAGTCATAGAATGCGGTCACATACGTCATTTAGGTTTAAAATTATTTTACATACTGAAAATATGTGACAGATCTACTTCGCTTCCAGTCGAATTTTTCCCTTTAGAATCAACAACGTCTCTAGAATTCGAAATCTGGTAGAGATTTGCTATCAGTTACGTAAACGAAGATCCCTATTATTGCCCAATTGAAAAAAGTGTGCTACTGATGCACAAGGAAGCCATCGGAATCTCGCGAGCGCTTTAATACACGGAAGTCTGGGCTGTCAATTGATATTTATGGAAAAAACTATCGTTTATAGAAGTTTGTATCATGTGTGATGTAACCAAAGAAATATTGTTATGAATAAACCGTTACTAACGCTCTAGTGGATATAGAATTTAATTCCGTAACATGAAATACATTAAAAAAATAACACATTACAAAATATTTTTATTTCCCGCTCACATTTTCGGAACAAGCATCTTTACATCTCTAGCAGCGGGTATCGTAGATCGGGTAGATACTCCATGTTAAGTTGTGCCGGTAATTAAAAATAATGTTTAAACAGCGGTAAACACTATAGCGGTAAATACTTGGAGACACGTAACCAAATCTGTGAAAATACGTTTTGAAGCAATTTTATACATTTTAAGAATGTTACGGGAATATTTCACGAGCGTGAATTACATTTTCATTGCGATAATAATCGTTAAACTGACTGAGGGAGGAGGGCGTGCAAGTGGCTAACCAAGATGTGATTTATGACGTCGCTTATGCTAGCGGTCACACGCTAAATTTATGATTTTAAATTTACGAATTTCCATTTTTAATTTAATTCTGTGTCAACTGCGGTTTATTGAAATACCATGTGACTCTCCTGTTATGAATAGGATCGGCAGTGCTTCCGATTCCAGAAGTTTGACTCGAATATTGGCCTATCATGGAAGCGCCTATCATGGAAATCCTTCAAAGCTCATTTGATGAGCTTCCTGCCTTACGGCACGGTTTCACAAACACGATCAATCAAACGATATTCAGAGGTCTACTCACATCTCCGAGTAATTACTGCAACGATCGAGGCACACTGCGAAGAACTATACTTAGAGAAGTGGGCAGAAATGTAGTCGACGAACGCCCTGCGGAGGTGAAACGGAGAGAAACTACCAAATTGTGTGCGGCGGTTGGGTGGAATTCGCATCGCTGGCGTGTCTTGTTCATCCATATCCTTGACCACTTCTCGTACCAAGGTTTCAACCGGCGAAATTAGGATCCAGAGGTTAGGTCCCTAACCCCGAGTGCTGCGCGCTCAGAGCACCTTGGTCTTCGCCTCAACTTTATCACAAGGCCTCAGACGGCGAAGTTGTGAGCAAACGCGAGGCGACGGTACCAGACGTCACCGAAGGTCTGCAGCCGGGAGTTGTAATTAGAACGACCCAGGCGAATAGTCGCCCTCTCCGCTGTGGCCACGGCGAGCACAACGTTGCTGCCGCGTCCGTCGCACACTGGGCCAGCGTAACGCGAACCGGGTCATAAATGCAAAGGATGAAAGAACACCGCGAAAGAAGGTGTTCCATATACTGTGTGTGGGAATACAATTTCTTAATCGCAATACCCTAAGATATATTTGAAGGGTTTAGGCAATGCAAGACTATTATAGTCAAATGATATAACGGCATGCCAAAGTATAAAACTATAGGCCAAGTATTTGTAAGAGACAATGATGCTCTCAAACGACGTCTAGAAAGTCTCGGATTGAACAAGATTTTCATTGTAGGGGCGGGATGGGAGCGTTATACTTCTATAACGCCGCTTTATGTGTGCCGATAGAGAGAATCCTTGATTCAAATATGATTTTCGATAGTTTTGAACCCTGGCGCATAGGTTACCGTTTCACGGCACTATTAGACTACTGTATGTATTGTTCTCTATTTCGTCGACTTGAGAAATAAAATTACACCCCTATGGTGTTTCCTCTGTCGTGCTTGGCGGGTTATTGTGGATTTGAAGGGGAGCGTCTACGAGAGTCATCGAAACCGTAAGAATGGATCTGAACCCGACATCCATCAGACCATAACACCATGCGCGATCGTTCCTTCCTCTTCTTGTCCTGCCTTGTTCCTTACACACTTTCACACTAAACCACGTGACCTACACTACCACACGTACATGGGTACTAGTCGGGCACAGAAAGTGGCGGGTGGGAGGTGCTTTTGAAGGGGGTAACCTGCCTCAGGTCGACGAGTAGGGTGGCGCTGAAGCTCAGCATCCAGGGATATAATCGTTGACTACACTAACGGGATTAATTACAGTGAGCGTTGGCGTGCGGTCGATCGGGTGGCTGAGCGGAGACGTTCAGCCGGTGGCTCCGCCGGCCGCGATCGAGCGCACGGGCCGAAGCGCCGCCGGGAGATCACAGCGTCCGTGACAGCGTCGTGCATAATCCATCCCAGAGAGGCAAAGGTCAAAAGTTTCTGCAATGCCTACAGCAAACCGACTGTCAAACTGTATTCTGGGACATTGTTTTATATTTGTAGAGGATCTAAAAAATTAAAATTACCATTTCGTGGAATAAGGAAACTGGGAAGTTGTGAAGGAACTGCAAATTACACTAAGTAATAATAAAAACCTATTCACTCTTAAAACATACAAAATAAAAATAAATGTAACTGTGAGTGTTTTGAGGAAAACTCCCAGGCAGGATTTTGACTGAAGGAAACATCATCAAGAAAGATTTTCTATTTTCTCTATAATTATCTAAAACCATCATGTATTTTGGCTAATCATCTCCATAATCTTGAGTCCAATTCTTTTAGAATTATGGTGGGTGTTAAAACCAGTTGTGATTTTCCGGGTGTGTACGTACAGCCTTTAACTTTTTAAATATTCAGAAAATAAAATACATTCAAGAGGAAATCTGCTTCGTTAATCATGCTTCTAGATATACTGAATTATTTGTTAAATTATGTAAATATGTTATTGTAATACTTGTAATGTAATTATGTAATACTTATATTTTGTAAACATAGATGTTGCCAACGGATCACTTACAGAGCTAACACTGATTTTTTTTCCCAGAAACTCAGAACTAATTGAAATGTTTGCCGACCAAACTATATTTGACGAATATTTTTCATTTTTCTACTCCTAAACTGGAATATTTTGTTCATAAGTTTATTCTTTATAATGAACCTTTTTCATTCAATACGGCATAGTTATTCTGATTACTTTATTAAAAATCTATAAAATTAACATCTTTGAATTTTATGTTTCTCAAGCACAATTTGACATATTTTCTGATTGACAACATCACATCTAACAATGAACGTGATTTGATAGAATTGCAAACTCTTGTTTTACCTATCTTTAATTCCCACTATTTTTTTCTAAATTAAGTAAAAGGTTAGAAAGTAGTACAGTTTTTAAAGTGATTATTGACTATATTGTTGTCGAAGTTGCTAAAACGATAAACTCTTCAGATATTAAGAAATATTAGCAGGGAAGAGAGCATTATAAAACATTTTCCCAGGTCATTAGACACTATGAATTGGTAATTTGGGTTATTAAATTTAACAAGCTTCTGAACTCTTCCAAACCATCTTTAAACTTTCATGCCAACGCTATCACAGATATTGTAATATCAATAAAATGTACTTCACATAAACTATTTTGAAGTACATCACTGAAATGACAAGGAACTAGTGGTTTTAAAAGAATACATACTTTTTGTCGCTTAGTAAATGTTATGTACAATATATAAAGTTATATATAATAATATTACACCGCATATCAATTAAGAAAAATAAGGTTTATAATGTGTTATTGTACTTACTTGAGCATTATGCCATTTATTTATTGTGTTTTCTTCTAAGTCAACTTCAATAAATCGAATACTTAAAAATGTATTTGGTTGGAAAATGTTCCGTTGGGTGGGTTGTATTTGGTTGGGTTGGGTTGGTATTAGAGCGGACATAAAGAATACAACAGGCCCGCGCAGAGTCAAAGAATCAGGAAGGCCCGCAAGTGTACTAACACGCAGCAATGAACTAGTAAACCATAAATTTTTTTTATGGTTTACCGTGTGACCAGGATGTTCCAAGTTCATTCTATAAATTTTTCAGTTTTCTTTACATGAAGACTTGGGAATAAATACTGATAACCAAGGATGTCACAAAGAAATTGAACATCCAGAAATAACATATATAATATAATATAATATTTCC
The DNA here is from genome assembly GCA_017312745.1 of Gryllus bimaculatus. Classification (NCBI taxonomy): domain Eukaryota; kingdom Metazoa; phylum Arthropoda; class Insecta; order Orthoptera; family Gryllidae; genus Gryllus; species Gryllus bimaculatus. The sequence continues at coordinate 2,254,933 of BOPP01000043.1, forward strand.
GTAATAAAATAATAACTATTCCAAATTAATAACTTCGATATTACACTCTTCACGCAAATGACAAAGCACGTACACCCTCGCAATATAATTAACACATATAAATTTGAAATCCAAATGTATACGTAGGTATGTTTTCGAACTTAATGTTCTACGATATGTAATATTAATTAATATTAAGTTAAACAACGATGGAGACTCTCAAAATATTCAACTGCCTCCGAGCACTTCTCAAATGAAGTCTACGAAGCCCAGGAAATTCGAAGTGGGTGACTTCGACGCGGCGGATGTATGACGCCAAATTCTACAAAAAATACTCATATTTTCGAAACATTCAACATGACATTAATTTGAAAATCTGTGTTGGATGAACATATTTCATTAAGAAAAAAATTGTATCTTCACAATTGTAGGGAGACCCCGATAATTCTTTTTCATTTTGCGAAAAATCAGGGATTTTAATAAACATGAGACCTGCACCATTCTCTCAAATGTCATATACGCTATCTAGAGTCTTTAAACACTTTTGTGCCACTTTTTTGCCACTAATTGTTGAAGAAAGTAAAAATTGCCTTTGACAGGAAGTTTTGCAATAAATATTCAGATTTTCGAAAAATTGAACATGACATTTTTGCTCCATTTAAAGTGATTTAGGGATTGTTTCGCTTACGTCTATTGAACATACTATCGTAATATTTGAATTAATAACGAACTCATCGGTTAAAGCGAATACATTTCTAGAAACAGAGGCTGTTGAAATATAGGTTTCTAGAAACAGAAACAGTTCTCGTATGACGTTCTACGAAATAAATACAAAAGCTCTTTTGCCCATAACCTCGACAACTTTGAAAATCAGCCGGAATCTACATGCGCGAAAATTTGCAAAGTTGTTCCCTGCGCGGCCGAACTTCGTCTGAGCATCACGTCACGTCTCCTTCACAACGGTCGACTGGAAAAAAAGAGGAAGATGTTCGGGTCTGAGGGGTCTGACTCTGCCCTGTCCGAGTCTCGGCTGCTCAAGACCATGAAATATTCATCTACCCTGTTAAACTGACTTGCCTTCTGTTTTGTGGGTGAGAATCGCCATATCGGGGGCAATTACTTTCTGTTCTCTGTCACGTTCATTTAACATTTTCAGAGGAATCTTCAGTCGCGTTCCTTCTGAATACACAAGATGTCACGAAAGAAGTTCATTGTCGTGCAACAGATTGGAATAATTTGTCGAGTCGAATCAGATGATCTCGATTGCTTGCGAATACCACACACCGCACCTAACAAGGGCTGGAATGACAAATAGGCGGGAGAGAATTAGAGCCCAATTTAATGAGAGCAATACGGAAAAACGATTTCTTTTATCTAATAACACTGATATAAATACTGCTTTGTTACAATAGCTTAAATGACGACGCGCAAATAACATATTTCCTGTGAGTGGACCATGTTTTAGGCGAAGACAGCAATTTCGTGTACTGCTTAAGAAGGAAACGTTTAAGTGCATTCATATTGTACTTGCAAATGGTTTACATTTACTGGAAAGTGGAAATTTTCTTGCTTTTAGAGTGATTAGATACCAACCTTTAGCAAAACCTCTCTTCTCTCTTGCCCTTCGACACATTTCTGATATGGTAACGCATTTCGTATATGTAAACGACTAAGGTTGGGCTTACGCTACTACGTTTCTTACAACGAAATGCTGCATTGTGAAATTACCGTCGTCAAGATTGTACATTAACAACAAACAATATTATAGTTGTTCTGTCTTGTTTAAACTCGATGTTATGATATTATTGTCTTCTTTACTACTTTTCAGTCGTTTTGTGTCAATTTTACTTCATCTCGTCTTTTACATAGATTTCTATCCTTTGTTCTACATTTTATTCCTTTCCATAAGGTGAATAACAACATTACAAGAATGATATAAATTTGCTAAAAGGATGAGGAACAATAATTACAATTATAAGAAAAGTTCGAATTGATATCAAATTATCTTAAGAACATTACCTCAATAACAATAAATTGAAATGTGAATACTGTGAAACTCAGAACGTCATTTTTTCTTTAAATGCTGATCGTTTTGTAGAAATGTATTGATATACTCCATTATTCGTGTTCATTAATTTGTTATTTATAATTATATCATTGTTGCTTTTTTCCAATATTAATAACTCATCAATAATGAATAAAGATTGAAAAAAGTATTTTGAAACACTAAATTTAATGCAACCTAATATAAGATTTGTACAGGTTATCTTCTCATTTAAGTCGTTCACCAATTTAACTAAATGCTTATCACAATGACCATTCGTTTAAAACTAGTTACCTCCACCATTAAGTCTCATGCGCTGTTACATTATGTGTTAATGTAATTGCATGTTACTCCGTTAGGTGTTCTCGAGAATCCTATCTGGAGATACGTAGGGGTGATGTTCACACGTCCACAGCTCTCAAGAGAGTATCAGCATCACCAAATTAAACGAGAAGTGCCAGGCGAGGGCAGGTCCCGCGCGGCGGACGAGGGACGGAGCGGGGCGGAGCGGGGCGGAGCGGGGCGGGGCAACCGGGCTGCTGGAACTGCAGCGGCGTTCCATCGCCTGGTCCGATTGTTCGCTTCCGCACCGTTGCCTGCCTCG
>BOPP01000043.1:2258485-2286463 GCA_017312745.1 Gryllus bimaculatus
CACGCACCTTCACCCTCGCCCCACTTCTTGCTCCGTGCCTTCCCACCCTCGTTTTTTCTTTTTTACTCCTGTGTACCTTGCTGCTAATTATTCACCTTTTGACTACTCTGTAATCCATCATTTTAATTATTTTCTCGCAGTTGGATCTAGCGTTTGCTAAGCCTGCTATCTATCTTTTTTTGTTTTACTTCTACCCGTTTTGTCATCTGACTTAGTCTATTATTCTTTCGTTTTGTTTCTACTGGCAAGAAGTGCTTTCAAATATTATTGCCCAAAATTCCCATTTTACTAATTTCTTGATGTTTTAACTTGACTTCATTTAGTCTTTATCCTATGTATCTATTCTCACTGCCTTCACGGCAAATATTTTACCTACTATTCAACTTTCATCCACATATTTATATACAAATACCCCATGTAAAATTAGTCTTTCACTTAAATCCTCGAGAGCGTTCTATTGCTGAAGTGCGAATTACCCCTAGTCCCCAGCATTAAAAAACCAACTAGCGGTGCTTCACCAGCACATGCTTTCTTGCATATTTTCTCGCTTTTGTAGTTTTCCAAAATACAGAAAGTTCAACAAAAATAGGTTCTGTTCGAGTTTTAAGTTTCAGTTACACCATAGTACGAATAAATTTAAAGAAAAAAATTGATTTTGAAATCATTTTTGAGCAATTTAAAAAAAATTCAACTTTTGTGATTTATGATAATGAAACATTGCGGTTTATGACAATGCGACGGCTTTTACGACTTAAGACAATGCACTATTTTCAGGCAATCATTGCAGTATTAAAAAAAGAAACACCTTAAATCCAAAACACCTTAAGTTCGTTCAGATCACGTGGAGAATGTCAATTTTCGAAAACATCATTTGAGCAATTTAGGTGCTGGCATTGACCACAGTGGAACTGAGACAACGGTTGACGGACGGACAGACACACAACAGACAGACGGACGATGGATTTTATTAAATCTTGGATTAGAAATGTACGAAACGAATGACGAATGTATGACGAAATAAATTAATACAGACGATCAAGGGAGGAAGGGAAATAACGTAATTAAATCCGATACGAAATGCCGTCTACTCTGGATCTGGTCTCTTTCCAGTCTACCAAAGGACGAAGGTAGAGTTTTCTATCATCCACACTGTTGTCAATCGAAACCGTTAGCCTTCAATGGCACGTTCTTGACAATAGAGGCTCCCGAGTCAAGAAGCCTGGAGGTGACTGACGCACTTCTCACGCTCCTTCAGACCGCACGCAACTACTGCCTATGGCAAACAGTTTCAGTGAACAACATAGCTGCTACTTGGCCATATAACCTGCGCTGGCCACATTTTAATCACTGGCCTTATTTCAAAAACATTTTAAAATGTATGCACATGCATTTGATTCCGTCAAGGAATTAGAACCTAAATAACACAAAAAACTCCATATATAGGACACACGTTTGATTCCCTTTCTTCACATTAGTAACTTGCATGACAAATGGGATTTTAGACAATGCAGACTACATTAACAAATAAACAACGACAATAGTCGTAAAGAAAAGAGCATCTATTTGTTTTAATTGCTCAGTAATGTAGCTTCGATAAACCAAGTTTTATTTGAAAGGAATGAAATATTATGGATCAGTATGTGAATCTTTTGTACCTACAATGGCTGCTGCTTTGAAGTGTAGTTGCTATTTAAAATTTACACCAATTTTACCCTGAGTGAGTCATGTAAAGGGGCAAAGTGTCCAAGCTCTGACAATTTATCAGGCTATTGTGTCATCAGTTAGAGAGAAATTGGTTGTGGGAACAAGGGAATAGGAAGTAGGGTCAGTGGGGATAAGAGGAGGAAAAGGTAGGAAGCTGAAATATTTGGTTTTTTAGCAGGAGACGGCATTGGATTTGAGTTCTTGATGTGTCATGCTGGCTCACTACCGAGTGTATGTTTTCAGAAAGGTTCATGTAGAGATCGCGCCAGATGAAGTGTTAAGCATGTAAGCTGTAACTATTTCATACAATCAGAAGGCTGACTAAACTTCGCCAACAAATTTATTACCTGAAATTACCTTTTTATATTTATTTAAGCTGGCATCAACAGCTAGAGATCATTAGCGACCACAATTTATTAACGATATGGTTAACAGTATGATGTGAAATGGTGATGGTGAGGGGTGGAAGGACGAACACAAATACAACCATGCCCGATGCGGGACTCGAAGCCACGATCCCGCAAATCCGTGATCGCTACGGCCATATTGCCTTAACGACCTCGACCATCCGGAAGACTTAAACTATCTTTAAAATATTGAACGAAATGAAAACAGAAATACAAAACTGTTCAATACGCCGCCCTTGGAACCGTCATGGTCGGAACATAGTAAATGTTCTAGTAATTAAATGAACAATTTCACAGAATCACCAACTAGTAATTTCTTACGTTCGTTACAACTTAAGTAAAATTTTTAAACTAATATTTTCTTGTTTCTTTACGTTTATAGTAAAACCACTCAGATTTTTCCTTCAGTTTATCTGCAACAAGTACGTAAGGCCTTGTTTAAACAAGCCAAATTAACTCAAATCGCTGAAATAGATAGATAAAATATAAAAAAATTAGGTGCAGGACCACATTTATCTGTTTCATATGATGACGTCAACTACTTGTAATCGGCGAACCGTTTTCTACACAAACTAAACGATAGTCTTCAAAGGATAAATTATAAATATTTGCATTTTAGGAGAGGACTTTTAGTCTGTTAGTTCATGTTGTAAATACAAAATGAAATATACATATGTACGAGATCATAAGGAAATTGAAGTTATCAAAAACAGAGAAAGATTCTGTTCTAAATTATCCCGTCTCACAAGCTGTTTAAAATATAATGAAATGAAATGCATAATTCTGCCATGAAAACTCGTTTAAATCATTTCAAAATCGTAAATTTGGAGACTATATGTGATATTTATTTTAATAATTCGCTCTCTTTCTCTTCTGCATGTAGAGGACGCTTCAAATGGAAATTAATCAAGTAGAAAGCAGAGATACTGTCTGGGTGCAACACCACTCACAATAAGTGCCAACTACATTTGCTTTTGCAATTTCTTTAAAACTAGTTGCCTGCAGCAGCAAAAATGTTACTAAAAACACACAAAAGAGTTTGCAAAAGGTATCACGCACGCTGCTCAAGAAGAACAAATGAAAGTCTCTTATAACACTACAACAAACTAAATATATCAAAAAAAAAAAGTCTTCACGTATACTGCAATAACCGCATTATATTTGGCTGCATATTAGTACAATAGTTCTTTACATACCAAGAATATAAAACATAGTTGCAGTTCCGTAATGCAAAACGTGATTAGAAATCTTTACTGGCAGGCAACCTTGTCTTCGGTGATTGGCTATGGATGGCCTCAACTGTGACTAGGGAGTGAAACACTGAGAAGAATAATTATTTCGGCATTCGCCATAGACCCTTTCACATGAACAGGCACTAGAAGTTAAAAACGCACTAGAAATTAATTATTTAGATTTGAAATACATTACATTTTATTCACATGTTTCATTAGTTTTATTAGTTGTATCCAATATTATATTTTTAAAAGTGCGTGTAGTCAGCTCATTTTTCTAAAAAGTGACTGAACAGGAAGTAACTTTGCGCTAACGAACTAAAAGATGAGAACGAATGTTTGGTTACAGCGTTGTATGGGAACGGGTCTTGATTTCCCTTTCGTCTTCCAGCTTCCCAATCTCATTTTCTTCGTTCTCGTTCTCTCCACTCCCTCTGCCTTCATCCCTCCCTCCTCCATCCGCGCCGCCTCGGCCCTTTTCGCAGGCCACCCAGCGCGTAAAGACTCCCAGGCGCCGCGCTTCCTGAGACCAAAAGCGCGCCCCCTCTCACCTGCCGTGCGCCGGCGCGCAGCACGCAGGGGGCCCCGCCCCGCCCCCGCCCCCGCCCACCGCCCGGGCCCTGCGAGCAGGAAGATGGATGGCGTATGAGGCCCCCGACGTGGCGCCAAGGACTAAGCGGTTTTTAATGTATTCCATTTCTTTCCGTTAATTTTGTTTTTTTGCGCTTTCGGATGCCGATGCGTGCTGCTCCGCCCCCCCCCTCCCGGGCGCGGGGTGAGGGGAGGAGGAGGGTCTCCTCAGTAGGGGCCGCGGGAGGGGAAGCGGGTGGCGGGGAAGCGCGAGAGGGCGGGGGGCGGGCGGAGCGGTGTACGTGGCTCGCCCGACGTCCATTGTCCTGCCACTACTCGTGCGGGCTCGACCTCTTTATTCGTCTGCACATTTTCTTGTAAGCAAACGAATTTTACAAGTTTTACCGTAGCTGGGTATTCCTGAACATAGGCACGGAGAGGAATACAACACGCGTAAGTAGGGTACCGGTTGCCCCCAAAAAAGATCAGAAAAATTATTGAGGGAACATTAGGGATTTTTGCAATTAAAAAAATTTTTTGTGTTACGTATGTCGGCAGGTATTATGGCCTCTTCGACCATAAAAATAACGATTCTGCCCTAACGGCCTGTTTCTTCGAAGCAGAAATCGCGAAGGTTTTAGCGCGCTGCTAAGGGGCGCCTCCCCTATTGTATTCGCTTGGCTTTCGCCGACGTCGGACCCAGAAGAAGCGCTATCGTGGTCCCAATCGTTTCGTATTTTCCCTTTATCTGATTTATTTGCGCATCCCAATCGCGTTTATCATCCCCTGTTCTCCACTCTCAAGGAACAAGGCAAAGCCGTGTCTTCTGTCCTCTGCTTTCTGACGTGCCGTTCCCGTTCCAAGACACGCTGCATTGGGGGCCGAGGCGGGCGGCGGCGCGGGCGGGGGCGGAGGCGGTAGAGCTGGTGGAGAACACTGGCGTAGTTCATAAAGAAGGGCATAGGGAGCGGCAATTAAAACAAGATTCGTCCGCTTCCTCGCCCACGTTTGCAAGCGAACGGGGGCGAGGGCGAGGACGAGGGCGCGGAAAGAGAGAGCGAGATTTTTTACCTGGGGGGGTCCCTAGAGCCGGAGAGAAGTCGGCAGAAGCGGGCGTTGAATCGGAGAGGGTGAGCCCTGGAGGGGGGTCGGGTGGTGGCGTGAGGACGTGTGTCCCTAGGTCGAGAGGGATAGGGCTGGTGAGGACGGGGTGCAGGAGGTAGTCGCTTGAAGGCCTGAGAATGCGAGAGTCTTGGCTGGGGAGGGAGAAACGAAGCGGGAACAGAGGAGGGAGTCGGGGCGGAGGCGGGGAGCGGCGGTGGGATTAGGGGAGGGGAGTCCCGGCGGAAGCATGAATAGGTGGCGTCCTAGGCCGGAGGCGGGGAGAGGCGAGACGGGAACAGTGGTGTGGCAAAAGGGAGTCCGGGCAGTGCGTGAGGAGTCGTAGGTGTCAAGGGCTGGCGGGGCGGGCGGGGCGAGGGTGGGGTGGGGAACGAGGGAGCAGGGGTGCCGAGCGGGGGCGCGCTGCCGCAGAGGCCAATCTCGCGCGCTTTGATTTTTATTCACCGCGTTACGTTTTCAATGTGCTGACGGGCGGAAGGAAGCACTCCGACGCGCCCGGCGATCCCAGCCCCACGGGGCGCCCTCTTCGTCCCGCGCCCCCCCGCCCCCGCCCCCGCCCCCGCCCCCCACAGCCGCCCGCGGGCCCTCGTCCACTCCTTCGCTGCCTCTTGCCCCGCCCGCCCTCCCCGCCCCGCCACACCGATTGGCGCCGCCCCCGCGGTTTCCACCGGAATCGCCAATGCGCCGCCACCCTCTCCCCGCGCCATCTTACTCCGCTCTGGTTCCCAGCGTCATTGGGCCTCCTGCTTTCGCACTCGCTTCGGCCTAGCTGTTCCGGTTACACATTGCCTTGCTCTGCCGCACACTGCCTGGTCAGCCGCTCTCAAATAATATCAACGATCTCAACTCATTTATTTTGGATTTCAGCTCGTAGAGCGTTGGTCGGTTTTGTTTCACTTCGCTTTGTCGCGCTTCATTACTCCTTTATCTTACTGCTTTGTCACGATTGTCTTCCTAAATCTGAGAACGTATTCCTGTTTTTGTTTACTACATTGCTCTATATATTGCACTGGGTTTTATCAAATATCTGTCACATATTCCCGAAATATTTTATCTCTTTATTTCCATTTCCTCAGATTTGTTTCGTGATCTCATTCCATTTTGCGATTCGAATCGATTCCTTTCGAATTCGATTGCCTTCCTCACAGTGCCCCGTCCATTACAGTGCCAATCACCCAATCCTGTGTTTGTCTCTGTCCCTTTCACTACCTTTCTCTTGTCCCTCTCCTCTCCCTTACTTCACTTCTCTTCCTACGGTGGTCACAGCAGTTTTCTCCTTCTCGCCCATTGTGCCTCACCCTCTCTGACGCTAGCTCTCCCTGACAGACGCCGCCGTCTCCGCGTGACTGCTTTTCTCCCCCTCTCCCCCACCTTCCACTCTCTCCGACGTGTCTCAGAACTCCCCCGCGTTCTGTCGGACCCTACCGCGCCCGACACCTCCCCTTCGACGATTCGCGTCAAAATTGAAGACTTCGGTGGTAAATAATGATAACCCGTGGAATCGAAAGTTCTTCGTTTTTTGTGTGAAAACAATTTCGTTCAAGTTGATTCGGTTCGAGATTTCTTTCAATTTGCCGAAAGATGGTAATTCAATGTAGTTTCAGAAATGTGGCAAATAGCTTATGGAATTTAATAGAGGATTTTCTCGTATTGTCTGAATTTTGAGAGTTTGTAATTAGAACTTGAGAGTAATAGTGCCCAATGAAGTGTAGATCTTCTGTGGTACTGAAAATACAGACGTCTGCTTCTTAAGTTCCGAATGTGACAAAGGGCGAATAAATACTACTTACTTTGGATTGATCTGTTATCAGTAATACATTCATGGGTTGATAGATAAAAGAAAATACATCATACTAGGTTTATTAAATTCAATAGGTATTTTTAAACTCTTTTACCGCAAACAAATTCAAGTGTTGAGAAAAATACATAAATTTGCGAATTTTTATAGTCATTTAATCGCAAATAAAAGTAACAAACTATAGTCAATGGCAGGTGTCGCGGAAAAACGTATTATTTGCTTTCGGACTTTTTTCGCTGGCACATCAATATATTGAAGTATGTACTACTACAGTAAAGAATACAATTACAAACATGCATTTATTAGGTACGAAATATACACGACAAAATACCCAAATTCTTATATAAATTTCTTTTCTTTTAATTCTTTTTTTGTAAAAAAAAAAGCGGAAGATAGTATTTTATCTTCCGAAATAAAGAACATATTTTTGACTAGAAAAAACTTTCGCGTCGGTGCCGACGATTTGGGCTATGAGTTTTCATTTGCACATTTGAGTGCAACTAACATTTACTTTTTATATCGTTGTGATTTCTAGAAGACTTGCTTATCCATTCAGGCACGTTGTTTCCACTAAAGCACCAACGCACGGTGTTTGTGGGATAATGGTGGCGGATTCCAACCTTATAGCCTCAGTTAACATTTATTCTCGCGTTTACGCTCTGTTCTCTAGTACCTATTACGCGGCTGAAATAATCGTGAGCGGAGAACGGTTAAAATTTTGTGCAATCCTTGCAGCCCTGTGGATCTCCTCTCTGGTTATTTTTTCCTTAAGTTCATTGCGTTGAAAGACCTAGAATTCTGTTCCTTATTTTATAATTTTCGATTTATTTCGAAGCGTTCATTTTGGAAAATGATGTTTGAATATTCCTGTTTCGTGTTAGAGATTTATAAGTAGTAACTAAGTTTAAAAACAAAAGTGTGACGACAGAGTTTTGGAAATGGGTAACTAGTTGTAGCTTTCAATTGTGTGTGTGTACCAAAACAAATAGTAAAAAGTATATATATATATATATATATANNATATATCGGTTATTTCATACGTGGGTGTCGTACATAGGTAGTTATTAGAATGTGCGTCAAATTCTGTGGAAAGAGTTCGCCATCGTTTTATAAATGAAATTTTTACATTAATTGTCACACCATTGTACTAAGAATGAATGACAGAAGCGTAACTTTTGTGGCATTGTTTGGTTCATGTTTTGTAGTCATTGTTGTAGTTTCCGAATGCGATAACTAGATAAACGTTTTCATGTATATATGCTTGAAGTTTCCCAGCAGCATTAATTACTAAAACGTTTTCCTATAAACTGAAGTGTTATATTTTGTCACGTGTAAAATATGAATGGTATGGTATGGTGTACAAATCTTCTTTCTCACTCCTTCTAGATATATTGTGGAATGCTTGTATATTCGATTAATAAATACCCTAGGACTGTTTTAGAGAAATCGAGATAGAATGGCCGCAGTAGGTATCGGTTTCCGCACGTACTTGGGCGTGGATTTTTATATCTGTGTATTATAAGAACACTTATATTTAAAGAACGATATACTATATATAAGTTACAGTTATACCGCAGCTCGGTTTGTCATTAAAATCAATTTATACTAAGAATTGAAAATCGTTCAGCCTTACTGTCATAGGTGGAATACACTTCTGCGCTTTGTACTAAAAATCCATGTGATGGTTACCGCATTCTTAATTATGTGTGAATATGGAAATTTCGTAGAGACTAATCTCTGAAATAAAAAGGTTTAGTTTTTTGACAGATAGTTCAATTGAACCGGCGAACTTAGGTATAACAGCCTTATACGCTAACCGCTACACCATCGCCGCCGCTCTTATGAAGATACAACTCTATGTACCATGTGCACAACGCGTCTGAAGGTAGGTGTGCCGCCAATCTAACAACCTACCTAAAGATCTTGAATTGAAACTGAAGAAAATTGTGAAATGAAGGGTAATCCAAACTATTGGAAAACTATCTATAAAGGAGATGATGGAACAATTGTTTCTGGTTCCTATTGAAGAAATAACCTACGATATACGAACATTTATATATATAATATAATATATATATATATTATATTATATATATAATATATATATATAATAATGTTCAAACAATGTACAAAACAAAACGAAGACAAACCAATAAACTAGCAAAGACAAGCGTATTCCAATACTGTAACAATGTGACATTCCAAGCTAAAGATTCTTTATCTGGGCTGAGTTCCTTGTATTACACACACATGGCAACAATTTCTCCCGAAAGGTAGTTGCGTGTGTGACATTATGACCTCCGGTGTGCAGTGAACCTGTCGAGGCTCTCGGCGGGCGAGCGCCAGAGGCTCCCGCTCTGGTGGACCAGCGCAGCGGAGAGAGGCCTCGGGCGCCTGAAAGCGGTGAAATGCGCAGATGACTGTCAGGGAGCTCCTCGTGGGGGGGGGGCGGCGGCGGGCGCAAAGCGAGGCGAACGAACTGGAAGAACTGCGTCGGCAACCGACCCATCTTACAAAGGGGTAGCAGAGCTCTTCTGATATTTTTCGGTGAATCGCTGAAATTCCGTTTCGCTGAATAACTCGAGCCGCATGTCAAAACGTAACACCTTTAACGTGTAAGGGTAAAAACGAAAATAAATATTAGGCCCGAGCTTGCCTCTGCTGTTGCTGGCTTTTTTGACTCCTTGTAGTAAGTTAGATATGTGAAAATTGATCAATAGCTTCCAATGAATTAATGTTAATAATTCAAATGAATTAAAAACGTAAGGTAGCGTATACGAATAAAAATATATCTGCGAACGTGTATGCTATTCTCCACTTGCTTCAATGAGTATGTGTAACATGTGTTAAAGGGAATAGTGGAATGGAAAAATTCTTGTCTCATCAAGATCGCTAAGAAAAGTAGTGGTGTCACAAAAACACATACTTGCACCTAATACCAGGGGCACGTTTAAAAATCAGATTCCTTTAAAAAATACTATATCTCAACGACTGTTATTGAAGGAATACTCCCAAGAAATTTTAAACGTTTTTAATTGTTCAAAATTCAACAGGTCCAAAGAAAATCGCAAAATTGGAGCTACTCAGAAAAAAATGTGCCGTATTGGCTTCATGTAAAGTACCTTGCAGAATTAAAATATCCTTTTGAAATTTAAGGGACCGCGACGCAGCCACTAGCGTTGTTCACAGATGAATAGGTCTTTTGTTTGTAAACTAATTTTTCAGTATGAAGGCCCACAAAACAAGGATTCTGATTACACAGTGTGTTAGAAGGTGCAATTTACTACATATGTATAGGAAAAAGAATTATCAGGGATCTGTAATATGCATTTTCGGTTTTTTTGCTTCAGTACTTTCGTTACAGTACTTAAGTAGTTTGCAAGAAATATAAATAATGTGTCGAGATAATTTCAACGATTCAACTGGCAATTCCGTTCATAACTCATTACGCAATCCCTTCAAATGTATGTTTTATAGATAAAAAATTGTTCATATCAGCATACAATATGATTTGTACTATAAACACTAAAATTCACTACAAATTGTGATGATGAATACTATGACTTCTATTACCATTTTGTGTAGTACCTTGTATAGTACTTAGTCAAAACTTTTCATGTAAAAGGAGAGAACTGTAGTTCCATGCAGGCTAGGAAATTCAGAACGTTTTCGTATAAATTCGCTGGCAAAGAATACATAAAAATCATATTCGTGCACAAATCTTAAGTTACAAGCCAGGCAGTAAATCAAGATACTGTTGAGGTAATAATTCAGTGATTTTGAGACAAAGACACATTCTGGCACGTCACCCACACTTTGGACGTCAACATTTCCACAGAATCATTCCATCAACGTCACTGACGTACGTCTTAGACATTGATGGAGTGACACTTCTCTCTTCGTCCTCATCACCATTTCTCAGAAGATGACGACGTGAACGAATAAAGTCAACCTCCCAGCTCCATTTCCTTGTCTGCCCAAGACCATTTTAAATAATCATGGAGATTGCAGATCCTTCAAATGAAGGATATATTAGGAACTGTCGACTATAGCTCCAACTTAATTTGTCAAGCATTAGTGATCTTAAAAGTTGCGTTTCAAATTTATAACGTCCTTAGGAATGCAATAGATTTATAAGCTATTTGGGCTTTGTATTATTCGTTTACAGCTATTACGCAATGAGTGAATCATGTCAAACGTGCGGTAACTAACAAACTAGCCTTGTGTGGCGTAAGGATACTTAAACTGTTCTCAGAGTGCTATTTTCATATTTATTAATTTGAATATTTTAAATTATAATAAGCACATTCGAAGAAAAACAGTAATGTTCCAACCAGCAATGCTAGTTGCGTCAAATATCTCGCTTCCCCAAATGGAAGACTAGAAGATGTGTGTGTCTGTGTGTATGTATGTGTGTGTGTGTTTGTGTGTGTGTGTGTGTGTGTGTGTGCATAAACGAGCGAAGTGGCTCAGTTCGTAGCGCGCTGACTTCGTAATCAGGAGGTCCGGGGTCGATTCTCGGGCCGGCCATCCTGACCGGGGTTTTCGTGGCTTCCCTCCGTCACAAGGCGAATTCTAGGATGGTTCTAAAGTCCACGATCACCTTTCACCAATATCCTATCACCTCCTAATCCATTAATTATGGACGATTCCTTCAATAAGAAAATTTAAATAATGATCTTAGATTACTTTTTCAATCATAATGACTCTTTTTAGTGCATTTTATCTTTTCAGACTTCCCTCGGGCAACGGATGTATACCAGCCAATGATTGCACCAAATTCTAAACAAGAATAAATAATCTGCTTTAGATTATTTTAGGAATTTGTTTCATTCTCTTGCTTAGTAGCACTAGCAGAGGCATTATAGGGTTCAGTAAAAAATACAAATATATACAATTAATGCGAAAAGTTTCCCGCCTAAAGCTCTCATAGAAACAGATGAGAAATGATGCGAAACTAACGTACATAATGAAATCATATTTTTATTGTTTGGAGCAATTTGGATATCAGATTTAGTCAGATGTTTACATTATTTACTTACTTTTGTCATAGATTGTGACACCAGCGTGCATTTGCATCACTAGCTAGCATAACTCATCAATTTAATTCAAAAATTTTGTTCCCTCTCAAAACTGTTAATCACGGAGTAAATTAAATGCAAGGAAATAGCAAAGGACCATTAACAATACACGTGTATTACAACGAATTCGTGCAATATTGCTGTTTCGTTAAACATCATTCGACCAGCCAAACGTAGTATTTTTCACTCTTTGTGTGAATATTGCATGGTATTACTAAAAAAAACAACAAAAAAACAAATTTTGACCGTTAGCACACCAATATAGTACGTTTTGGGAGACATTCGTCTCATTTCATTGCAGACATTGAAATAGTTTTCTCGTTACAAATAATCCAACAGGGATGGCGCAAGATTCAATAATTCAGCTGAAAGGCATGAATTATTTACGAATAAGTTGATGTCTATACGTTTCTAAGATGAGAGTCGTCGTCTCAGGCGATTTCGTGGTAGCAATGTTGGAGTAAATAGTCTCGGTAGCAAAGTGGCATGAAGTGATTGAACACTACGAAGATGATTAGTCTCAGAAGTGGTAGTGAATGTTATATCGAGTGATGTTTGTGTTTTTCTCCTGTTAGAACGTCAGCTTGTGTTGTTTCTCTCTTCAGGCATCTTTCATCAGCGGGGATCCACTTCAACAGAAACAAGTTCTAGTCTCCAGACTCTCCCGATATGTGTGGTAGTGTACTGCTTGTACGTGTAAGAGTATGTGAAAGAATGCGGAGTAGCGTGATCCTTTCTGCTGCTCCAGCATTTGCCTGGTATTGATTGGAGAAACCACGGAAAACTTCAGATCAGAGCAGTCAGCTGCTAGAATTCTCCTTCAGACAGATGTTGACATTGACCCGGCTATTTGGCCTTTTTTTCTTTTCCAAAATCTTGCAAGGTCGGCACTCGAAACCTTCAGAGAAGGGACTGACTTCAGTTCTAAATTTCCAATGTTTCAGTTCTTCTGCATTATCAATGTACTCGTAACTTCTCTCGCTTTGTAACTGTGCTCGTAAAAGGCAATGATTTTGTGTGTTTCGTATTTTGGTATAAAGTGAGCGTTCTGGTGCAATCTGTAGAAGCGCTTATCACATTACCTTTCAGGATCCAGTATCTCTCAGCACGGGTGCGATAGATATTTCTATCATAAACTACTTGAAGGAATCCTTTGGTACTTGATAGAAGTTTTTGAAGGCCAGGTTTCATTAAGAAAAAAATATGTATCTCCAATATTGTTGTTGCAGTTCAACGCCGATTCTGTTTTCAAATGTTTTGAAAATTCCATAGTTCAAAGGAAACGTGACCAACACCATTTTGAAAGCGATTTTGGCTCTATCTGAGGAAAATATAAGCAACAACTTTGGAACCATTTTTGAGATAATTTTGAAAACGCTAACGCTATATGTGAAGTACCCCCCAAATTCAAATAATCCACTTCAAACTCGCAGAATCTTGAGTTCGGTCAGATCGATGGTTAATTATCGATTTTGATGAAAATCATCTCAACGGTTTAGACGCTGGCATTGGCCACAGACAGGTTAGACATTTTGCTGTCAACCAATGTTTAGATATTAAGGGCTCACAAAAGGTGGGTTCTGACTAGAAAACGTATCAGGGGAAGGATTTACTGCATATTGATACAAGATTTATCCATTTTTTGGAAAGCAGGTGTCCACAAATAGAGTGTATCTGTCGATAAATCGCCCATTTTTACCGCAGTATTACAATCCTTCTCCGTACTACGTAGGTAGTTTGCTAGAAATGAAAAAAAAAAAAGATTAAAAAAATTAAATGAATAATATCTCTTTAGAAAAATAAACATCATCGGTTGATTGCAGAAATGTGGAATCCATTCATATCTGCTACTTACAAGTCGTTCTCATCACATTGCGAAGGACGGGTAGTATTCCTTTCCTTGGAGGCCGGGCCGACGCCGTGCTGCCCGGACCGTCGGACGGCGGGCTGTGGCGGCGACTACACGAAATGCCGGCCTCATAAGAGTAGCCCGCTCGTACATTGCACAGAAATGTGGATCCAAAGCCCCGCACTTACACAGAAATACCAAAAAGAGGTAGAACTAGTGGTGCAGAAACACTACTTCCTCGCCCATATTTTCATGCAAAAGTAAGCGAAAAGTACTCAAATTTTCGAAAACTTGTAAATGACATTTTATAATATAGCTTAAAGGAACAGATATCATTAACGGATAAAATGTCTATATTTAATATTTTAGTTGTAGGAAGACTCCGAAAAAATTTGAACTCAATTTCGAAAAATCAGGGTTTTTAACGAACTAGAGACCAGCACCATTCTCTTAAACAACCTTCACACTACACAACAACAAAATTTAATCAAAATCGTTCAAGCCAATTTTTGGAAAAGGACAATACTTCATGGAAAGTACCCCCAAAAGTAAAATATCAACTTCAAATTTCCGGGATCGCAACATCTGCCAGATTGACATCACTTTGGGAGAAATTCGGTTGAACGGTTTAGGCGCTAGCGTTGTTCACTGACGGTCAGAAGTTTTGACGTCAATGTATTTTTCGGTATCAAAGACTAAGAAAACAGGAATTCTAGCTACACCACGGTTTAGAGGATTTTTCTTTTAACTTTTGCAATTAGATTTATCCACTTTTTCTTTACCAGAGCCATGTAATAAGAGGTTTTCTGCCGAAAATTCGCCGTATTGTTAGGCATTGCATAACCTTCTCCGAGAAAGTAAAAAGTATTGATTCTAATGCCGCAGAGAGAAGTGAGATTTTCGTTTGTTTTGTGAGGCTTTGATACCAAAAAACTAAATTTTGCTTTTTTCTGTGCATAATGAAATTACTTTCTGGAATACGTGAAGTACTTAGAATCCATGTTTGGGAGGTTCTTTATACCGAATAATTGTTGTTGGTTTTTGCATTTTGTCTGTCCATCCAGCTGTCTGCATTCTAATGAACAAGACCAGCGTCTAAACTGTACTACTGCTTTCACCAAAATTGCAATTAGCACGTCAATGGGCCACAAGTCGCGGCGCCTTGAATTTCATACGGCTATTTCAATTTTTGATGGTACTTTACGAGATGCTGCTCCAACATTTTGAAGTTTTCTCAAAAATAGCTCCAAATGTTTTCTTTTAATTTTTTGCTCCAAGTAAGCAACATGCGTAAACATTAATGTGCAAATATTTAGAAAAAATATATCAATGGGGTATTTTCCAAACGTTTTAATGAAAATGACACTTAGAATATGTAATTCAGTGTATTATGCTCTATTCTTAGAAAAGTTTGAAAGAATTCAATGCAGTCATTTTTTTAGAAAAATCTTGATTACCTACTGTGTGTATAAACATTATGAGTGTATATTGTTTTCGTTTAGAAGGAAAAGGCAGTGTGCAAAATCTGCCTCTGAGAATGACTATGTTCAATTGGCACTAAATTGGCAAGATGACTAAGATATTTCTACTCTTCAGTATCTATGACGTACGGATATTATCTAAATAGGTGCCACGAATTTCATACCAAGGTACTTTGAAAACAAAATAGTGTGATCAATGAGGCTAAGCGCTTACGAAACGCCTAAAAATAAGCAAGTATTTACTTAAATTTAATCTACTGATGAGACATTGTCAAGAAATTAAAATTCAAGTTGTAATCAACATTCAAGTTGTCGTATATTTTATTTTTAAGAGCATTATTGTTAATCTAAAAATGGTTCATATTTTCTGCCAGTTTTCCCATTCGTTTATTGATATGTCAATTACAATTATTGAAAGCATGACGAAGAGAAACTAGCCAAATTTTTGAAGTGTACCACCGTGTAGATGAGTCCTGGTTCTTTTCTTCTAAATCAGTGTAAACACTGATTGGCATTGGAGGAACGATGGTCCATTGTACTATTTCGTACGTATAGTACGGTACATAACGGTATAGTGTGTGCAATTTAGTACGTACTATACCGTTATGTGGAGGAAACTATATCGGATGGGGACCCCAGTGGATGGGGAGACTAGTGTGTCATCAAGGTGGTTGCTCTCGGTGTTCAGACTCAGCTGGGTGGGGGTGACTAAGAAAATCAACGAAAGGTGTAAGACATTGAACCGGTATACTATACCGGTACCATACCTCAAATTCATTATAACAAATGAGCATTTATTTTCGTAAGTATGTGGTAGCTGACCTGGATGAGCGAGGTGGCTAAAAGCGTATACCGGGTCAGGGCTTCGGCTCGAACGGTCGTGGGTTCGAGTCTCGCCTTGAACATGTTTGTATGTTCCTTGGATCTCATGTTTGTCTTGTCGTGGAGGGTCTCGCGTTCTGCTGATCCCAGGTCAGAGGAGTTTGCAAGTGTGTTAATACCTAGAGGAATAAGGTATAGTAAGATGAAAGAGGCGTACGTTCTGGACGTAAAGGGTAACCGACTGGATAAAACCTCTCGCTAGATTGACGAAGCCTTACCAATCGTTCTTTTTATTCCAAGTTAAATGTAATGGTCAGTCTTCTTTTAAGAAAAGTTACTCTTCCGCTGAACAGATGGTGATCGGTAGCAAAAGCACACAGCACGTACCTGTAGTAAAAAGATTGACATTGGCATGTATTCCGAAAACGTGCCGAAGACTGGTAATTTGTTTCGGGTTTCGGACTGTCGAGCCTTTGGCTTGGCGAAGTTCTTCCAAGTAGAAAAAATATGAACGTTTGGGAGGTCGCCAGATTCTATCTCATGGAAGTTTTCACGAACTGTAGACTGCGTGCTAATAAGTTTTCTTTTTAACTTTTTCGTGAAATTAAACAGATATTAGAAAATTTTTTATTTATTAACAATACAAAAAAGAAGAAATCGCTTTTGTCCTCTCGTTAAATGCGTATTTGTGTGACATTCAATTTTACGTGGTTTTATTGTAGTTTTGTGTATATTTCGAATGGAGTCCTTTTTTATTTAAAAGGAACGTAGTTAATCTTAACCATTGCCTGGTTAACAAATTGAATTATTAATTTACTAATATCGAAACCTTAATGTTGAGTAGTTGTTAGTGTGACATGCACTGTTATTTGGCTTCATTACAAACAATAAAAAGGTTTGTATACTTCAAGTTGAAAACAATTTTTTTCAATGGAAATAAATCTAATCATTAACATGAAACAAGAACCGGTGAAATTTACAATTGTCTTATCAATAAATCGATAAAAACTTTTTAACCATAATTGATGAAATATGCACTCTAATTGGTGAATTATTCTGTCCTGTTCTTGCCTCGACCAGCGGCGGTGGCCCAGCCTCTCGGCCATGGGGTAAGCGGTTTATGTGGTTAGCACGAAGACATCCCTTCACCGCATATTCTAATCTTCAGAACCAGAGGGTGGGCTTTCTCATCGTCTCAGTACAATAGATACTGGACATATGTAAGAAAAGCGCTCAGTTATTAATTTGCGCTGGCCGAATATCGAACCCGGGGTTTCGCCGTGGAAAGCGAGCACGGCAACCAACGACCCGCCGATGGCTGCGAATTAGTCCTCAGGGCTATGGGCACCGAAACACCGAGGGCTCTGGCCAAGGAGCTTGAAAATATTAAGCGAGTGTAAAAATGGCAACTATTTGGTACATACATATGTATGCTATATCAGGCACGCAATTATACCGGCAATAAGATTTGGGTTCTTCTAAAACTTAACCTAAAGTAAATAGTATTCACTTTGATCAACAACTCTTTTATTTCTCAGCTTGTATTACTTACTACTGCACCTTTGTATCTCACTTTCTTAAATGCCACCTTCCTTGTGCTATCCCCCAAAACAACTTTTCACTGTTAACTGTTTTTGTACTCATCACAATATTTTTATTAAATTCTTTGACAATAGAAATGTTTAAGAACACCATTGTTCGTTTTGTGAAGAGTATGTTGTACTTGTTTTTGTTTTGTTTCAGATTAATATATTATATCACAGTATAATATATGCAACAAAACGATTAATTTCCTAGTATTTTATTTTGCTACAAATGATGTATCGTGAAGAAATAGCAACTATTTAAAAAGTTCTTACTTTATTTTCGAAGAATTCGCAACGAAGGAGGCGGCGAATCCAGTGAAGTGGCGAATGCGCCTCCTGTCGCCCGGAGAGAGCGCCTGTCGGCGAGAGCGCGCTCTCCCTCAATGCACGCTGCTCCTGCCGCCGCGGCAGCGCTCGCCGCGCGAACCGTACGTCGCGGGGGTCTGGTTGCGCTGTCGGATGGTAGCAGTTTGGGCCTTTCCCGTGCCGTGTCAGCGCGGGACGCATTGAAAATTATCCCCCGCCCGGCCGCACAGGAGGGCTTGGGCAGTACGAGGGGGGCTGAGACGGGGATTACGGGGTGCGGGTTATTGGGACACGGAGTGTGGGGTCGGGGTGTATGGGGCTGGGACAATAGGGAGGTGGGATAGGGAGGCGGGGAGTATGAGGTGAGAGGATTGCCACGAGGGGCGGGGAGGGTAGGGAGAGCGGACGGGGGGGTACGTGGGCGGGGGCGGGGGGGGGCGGGCCGGGCCCAGGGCCGAGCGGACACGGCCGACGCACGGCCGGCGCACCCACCTGTCAGCGCAACGCACTCCGGCTATCGACCGACGGAGGAAGTGCGTGCTTCACAGCCCGCAGGACACGAAATTATGTAAACGAAGTCGTGTTTTACGATGCGCAGCTTACACAGTCATCTTCATTCCGAATAGCAAAGCGCGCCCGGATTGTTGTCTAAAAACCAATGCGACCGGCTCTAAACGTTTTAACACTTGTCATAAACGTGCAAAATTTTATGAAAATGGTATTTGTGAGTGGCTGTAATCGTTTATTAGAATTCTTCGCGTGCATTGCAGCGCTCTAGCGGCGTAAAGTTTATGTTGGAATCGTCTGCTGCGCGTGTGGAAGGGGCAGCCGGGATTCAAGTCGTGATAGGCATTCAGGAAGTTTCGTAAGCCCCGATCGTCCATAATTGTTCCTGCGATCTGCCAGGCAGCAACTGAATCGGTTTAGCACATTCAATTCACGTGGGGAGTAAAGGTATATTTTCGCAACAGGTCGTGTAAATAGCTACATAGAATGTTTTTGATTAGTACCACGTTCGGTTCGAAAATAGGAAGATGTTACACAAGGAGGAAGTGAGACTGCGCGGTGGCCTAATCTTGATAATTTTTACTTTTCCGCCTTACGAATTCTTCGTAATAAGAGAAAGTTATGTAATCGTGCGCCGGATAACCGCAAATTTTTCACAGAAAAAGTCGTATACGGGGCTCTAGTAACGAAAAAGTGGATAAATCCTTATGCTAAATTTAGAAAAAATCTAACACGTGGTGTAACCAGAAACCATGTTTTTGTTGGTTCTTGATACCGAAAAATCGATTGACGGCAAAACGTCCGTACGTCCGTGTGAAGTCAATGCTAGCGGATAAACCGTTCAGCCGATTTGCACCAAAATTGATATTCCCCAATCGATCAGGCTGATGTCGCGGCCCCTTGAATTTGAAGCCGATATCTTAATTTTGGTTGTTTTATACATGAACCCCCCCCCCCAGACATTTTCAGAATTTTCTCACAAACGGTTCCAATTTTTTTGATTAAATGTTTTGCTGAATATTACGAAGGACATTTAAGAGAATGGCGCATGTCTTAATTTCGGCAATATCCCCAATTGTTTGAAAATTGCAAAAAAAATTTGAAATCTACTAAATTGAATATAAAGTTGTTGACTCAGTCTGTTGTACGAAATTAAGTCTTTAAAAAATTCTATAAACGTTTGTTTTGTACAATTTAATAGTTTTTTGCGAATTGAAATTTACGAATTTGTTTTCTCAGAAAAACCCCTCCCTTTTTTTTCTGGCCTGAGCTCTTTGGAGGACAGGTTCCCTGGTTCAAGTCTTGGTCGGGAACAATTATTTGGGACAATTCTGCATTGCCGCAAAAAAATGATAATTCCAGAAACTTTATTGAAAACCATTTGAAGCAATTCTAATCGTAAATACTGTTAATCAAGATAAACTGGAAGTGTGTGTATGTTATTTTTGAATGTTCAACTTTTAAACAATTTTTATGGGATTTGTAAAACCAATGAACCATCAAATCAATTGTTGTCTTTCGGCGCTTATGACTATTATAGAAGTGCCAAACTTCTGTATAATCATAGTGACCGAAGTGGTTAAATATCTGGTTCTGACTTAGCGTTTCGGAGGGAAGGGCCGCAAGTTGGAGACTGGCTCGGGAAGAATTATTTGTCACAACTTTCTGTGAACTCTCGCAACCCCGGGTTCGATTCCCGATCGGGGCAAAAATTGTGAGCTTACCAATGTATTTTGCTGTTTGACTATGAGAAAGCTAACTTCTCAGATTGATAATACCAGAAATACAGCGTAGAGATGGCTATGTGCTAACCACACGTACCTCTTAACTTTCGGTGACTAGGACAGGTCGCTGCTGGTAGGCCTTAGCTCATAAAGAACTGTTGCAGTAACGGTAAACATTATTCACATAGTAGTTTAAAAGTTCATGAAAGTAAGCTACAATAGAACATCAAACTTCGAACTTTCCAATGTGGGGTGCTTGGTATCAAAACATGAACATTAATTTGAGAAGATTAATAGTCAGTGAGCAGGAAATGAACTGTGTATATATCTTCGGGGGGATATATGCAACGCCCTAAACTTACCAAAAATACGAAAAAATTGATTTTAATAAATAATAGAATTAACTGGTTTTGATAGCAATCGCCTAATTTAGAAACTCCATTCTAAACGGTTCTGCTATCTGGGCCACTCATATTCAATAACAAGTTAAAACTGTTTACAGTAATTCGGCGCGACCAATTTTAAGCTAAATGAGCCAAATCATGTGTTTCAATAACACTTGAACAGCTGTGCACGGAATGGAAGGGAACGTTATTCGCCGGAAAAGTCCACGAGCCTAAAGGTGATGATGATTTTCTTATAATGGGTTATAGCAATTGCTTCTTGAGTCATGTCACAATTATAATTTTTGTCCACTGAAACAATTGGGTAAACATTGGTAATTTTCTTGATCCTTTTTAACTTTCTCGTCTACTACATGCTTACGTAGTAAAGAAACACGCTTCCGCTTCCGCAGCAGACAAACTGTTTTTGTGGCCCTTCATATCGAATAAATTGATAACTCTTTTCCCTATGTGTTGTAAATTACTTCTCCTAACATGTTGTATAGCCATATTTGTGAATACAGACAAAAAAATGGCTAACTATAAAAGTCAGTCTGTCAGTCAGTCTACGCTAGCGCCTAAACCATTCAAATAATTTTCTCCAAAACTGATATTCCTGATTGATCTGTCCGAACTCTTGGCCCTACGAATTTGGAACATATTCTGATTTTTGGGGATACTTTTCATGAAGTCTTAACATTTTCAAAATTTTCTCAAAATGGCGAAAGTGTGCTTGAAATGGCGGAAGTATGCGTTAATGTTGCACCTCTAGTTGCTAATACCGAAAGGAGTAAGGGCCGGCGCTTACGATATGAAATCAAATATATAGTTAATTTGCGGATACAAATCGGGTTTCTGTTACTCAAGATCGAACATTCTGGTTTTCCTATCTTGCCAGTCACAACTATTCTTATCTTTATTTTTAATTTTATTTATTTATTTTTATATATTGTAAAAGAGTACGGAAGGAATTATGGAGCTCAAGAAAACGGACATAGACTGTACTTTTCTCGAATACGTTATATTCATGTTTTACGGTTATCTGACGATAAATAAATAATTAAAAAAACATATGCTTATAATGGCAGGATTACGTATGTGTGCATAAAATTCAAAGTTTATAAAAATACAAATTTAATAAACCCGTGATATGACATTGAAGATAGAAGCATATTCTTTAAAATAAGCCTGACGAATATCAAAGGAATATTTTCGAACTAGTCAGCACATGGTCGGCGTTTTATGAAGTCTTGCAACTTTCATTAAAATGAGAACCGCTCAGCCTCCGGCACGTGTATTTCCATGTGATAGAAAACCAAATACACTCTGTAATTGAAACAGGAATGCAATATTCGCATTCTGTATCCTCTGTTGGTATTGAGATTTTAATTGTAACGTGCTTTGTGGCGTGAAATGTCTGCAGCTTAGGTCAAACAAAACAGCGAAAGCTGTTTTTGCATAAAGAGATATACTTTTCCAGTGTAATACTTGTAGAACATTGAATTGCTTTTGAGATAATTTTGATTGGCAAATTATCTCCATTTTTCATTATTATCGGCTTTATATTATTGTCATTATAGATTGTATTACTAATGTGATAGTCGTGTGGTACTGCTTTTGCGTATCATATCATATTCAAATGATATCCTGCGGGTCTTTGATGAACTTGGAATTCACCGATTAACCAGATTGTGCTTGCTATGACATGACTATATTTTCTTACTTATTTTTGACGTCTTACTGCAAACCTTCAACAAACAATAAACGTTTTCATTGTTACGCTCATTTTCTACCTCTGCATTGGAATTCTCCCTCGTTACAATCATTGCCATATTGTAATCCTCTCCTTTATTGGCTAACAATAACGGATTTTTTTTGAAATGGAATCCGAAAGTAACTTTAGGATTAAAGGTAACAGCGACTTTGGTGCCGAAGTATTGACATATTGTTTTGAAATTGAATAGCAAGACAATACGTTAAACTTATTGTGATACCGATTTCACAATCTTTGTTTATTGACTTATTTTGTAATATTGGACGCCATTATCAACACTTTTGTTAGATATGCTTTCTGAAAACCAGAAACTCGATTCCCAGATAGAATGTCTGATGATGGTGGCTAAGCCATCGAAAGTTACAAATGAAATAAATAAAAATCTTCGTACTTAAAAATTCATATAATTAATTATTACTGTAGTACTACCTGTACGTTTACCACTAATACGATGGTTGCTCTAAGCATATTAGAATGAACGGAATGTTGCTGTAAAGTAAATACCTACAAAACTAGTAATTGACTTTCTTAACGTTCTCACCAGTGACGTGGGACTCAAGACAGCAAGTGTTTGTACAATCCTTACTTTTCTTTAGAAGAAAGAGGTATTTTCCGGGCACCGCGATACAAAAAGAAACTCAGGGATTTCTCTTTCCAAGAGCCACGCGCACCTAATGCACCACCCAATAACCGGCAAACTTTCCCGCTTCTTCGCACCCGCGCGTTCCTAATCTACGAACCAATAACGCACGTCTATTCTCCCCCAATAAGGTCTCCCGGGCTCAGAAATTCCGAAGGCGGTGCGAGGCAAGGCGCGGCGCAGCGCGAAAGGCGGGCGGGGGCCGGGGGCCGGGAGGTGCTCTGCCTCGACCTCTCGGGGCCCCGCGCCCACACGTGTTGGCGGCTCGTCGCCCGCCGGGGCAGTGGGAGCGCGGCGAAGCTGGGGTGGGCGGTGTGCGCACGAACAACATAGAGGACGAGGACACGAGGAGGAGGCGCCAAAGAAATGACGCTGCGAGCGGGGAATGTGCCTCCTGGTCTCGCTCTCTTTCGTATTTGGACACAAAAATTTACAAACTAGAATTACAAACTAGGTTTGCTACATCACATATTTTCCCATATCATTTGTAACTTTTGTAATTTTTGAAAATTCAGGGAGTTCAACGAAAGTGAGACCTACGGCATACGTCAAAACGCGAAGCTTCATAGAGCAATTATAAAATATCCCTCAAATTAAGATTTTTTCTCTGTGAGTATTAATCTCATTGTATTTAAGGAAACTTTCTTTTAAATTTTATAAATATTTTCTAAAAAACAGTTCGAAATTTTCGCTTTTATTTCCAAGAGAGCAATGCATACTTATAAAAATGGCGCACGTCCCATTTTTTGTTAAACTTTCAAATTTGAAGTTGAATTTTCGACGTCTTCCTGTAACTTGAAGACATTTTGTCTTCATGAAATCTTTTCTTTATAGCTTGTTAAAAACTACTATTTAATTTAAAATTAAATAACTACTATTTAATGGCAATGATTCTCTTAATTTGCGAAAGCTGCAAATGTTTAACCAACATTAAAGAGTCGGGCAGGAAGTGAGGAATAGTGCGAGTCAGTATGGTTGCGTGGTGCTTGCGTATGTCGTGTTGATCTTAATAACGTGAGATTGAGTCCCAGCGTGGAACATCATTTTTCTGGTTGGAGGCACTTTTGTTGATTGAAGTATTATTTTAATATCGCCTAACCGTCACAAATAATGAAAAACAGTATATGCAGTTGTAACAGCACAAGTCCAATGCTTCTTCTGCTCTTCTGTGCGCTTTGAAGAATAATTGTGGATTATTCGCCCTTCCGTGTTGAAAAGTGTGGTTTACTCGGATGAAGAATTAATACTCGTAATTAAACAGTGTTGTCATGATAGATCTGCAACATCACAGCTACATTTAAGAACTGACTTAGTAGAAGGAGTCCGAGCATGACATAAAAAGGAATACTTCATTAGGAGCCTCTACCACAATTTAAATGCTGAAGGGTGTACGAGCGTAAAACGTATGACTTTGCTCGTTCGTGGTTGTTTTCCACGAACTCCTGTTGTGGTCATAAAATAACCAGAAGATAGATACAACGTTAAAAGCATTTGACTGCTTGCGAGTACACGCGTCTCTGGGTGCGCAGAGACTGTGTTTTTCAATTACGCTTCTGGTTCTCAGTCCGTTCCGACGCAAGGGGTGGGAGGGACCTTCAAATACACACATGTCGTCCCTGCGTGCAGGTTTCAGAAGTGAAGCCGCAGGGGTAACCTTTCCCATGTTAAAAAGTATTTTGTTTAATGATAATTTTATCTATAAGTACTGGAGACAATATGCTGTAATTTGCTAGGAAGGTGGGTTAGAGTTTCATGCATACACCAAAATGGTTCTCCTTTCAAACGATTATTAAATTTTTATTTTTATAATACCTTAATATTTTTTAAACGTTTTCTTGATACATATCTCTTAATATATCTAAAAGTTAAATACATATTTTATTGAAAATGATTCAGTCGGAACTTTACTAATACAATCCTGCTCCAAAGTTGTCAATTGTAATTTACTCCCACGAAAATACACAAGCAAGTCAAGAGAGGGCGTAGGTCAATAAAATTTGGTTTGTTTCAAACATAAAATTTCACAGATTTTTTTTAATGCAGTAAAAAGTGGATCATCGAATGTTTGCAGCCTGAACCCCCTTTGGCTCCACTTAATTGCTACTGCAGTACAGCGCCTAGGGTTTTCTTCTCAACGGCATTTTTTCCTGGTTAATTATTCAGTCACTTTCATGGCAGCAGCAGGTGTCTGAAATTAACAAATTCGCGATATTCACGACAGTATAACTGCACATCTGAGAACACTTATCTGCTGCCTCTGTCTTGCGGTTACTTTTTTCGTTGGCCAGAGATATAGAGAATTTGCTTTAAATAAATCATTCCGTGTCGGCCGACTAACGGAACTGAGAGAAGATCGAGCTGCAATTGTACACCCCTGACTGTGCAAATCCCTTCCGGTGGTGGAGTGCACGGCATGTTCCACTTAGCGCATTGCAAGGCCAAACACGCACGTACTCTGACATCCCTGTTGTAAGGGATGGGTGCTCCCCCCCACCTTCGTCCACCTTCGCAACGCGAAGAAGGGAAGTGGAGAGCACGTGGACGGATTGATTGGCGCGAGTAATGGCCGTTCATAAGGCTCTATCACAAAGCTTGAATCTGTTTGTAAACAGAAAAGCAGTTAGGCTATTCCCTCTTCAATATCGTTATTCTCACAATGTCGTGCGGGGATCGTTGGGATAACGTAGATATTTTCAATGTGGATTATTTTACACTGCTGCTCGTGGAAGAAATAAATTCTCAACACACGTTTCACCTATTAATTGCGAAAGAAATGTTAATGTTTAATGTTACGTGATAATAACATTATATAACATCCCATTTCACTGATTTTATAATTTGGCCAGCGGAATATTGTGAACGATTCAACCGATTCCAGTGAGGTTGTCACTGAAAGGTACTACATTATTTTTTACGTTCATAATTTAGGTTACTTTCAGATTATATTCTATTTAAAAAAAAAAATGTTTGTTTTTGTACAAACCTGCACTTTACTTCTGATTTTCATTTTGTTCACGAGACATTCAAAAGCAAGGGGAAAGTTACAAACTACATGAGATTTCGTAAACGTATATCCCTTGTCTATCACTAATATCATTCTTATAATTTTTTCGCAAATGTCTCAAAAACGGTGAAATTTCCCCAAAGTGTATTTAAAGATTCTAAAAAGACACACTTTTTCAAATTATATTTTTATTCATTTTTTAGTGCAGTTAGACTTTTAGTGAATGAAGGTAAAAGTTATTACTAGATTTTTCCGCTAGTATGTATGCAACAATGCAGCTGTTTAAAGCTGCTCGAAGCAACGATTTTGGTAGCAACGATAATGAAGGAAGTATCTTCCCATTTCGGCGTAGGCGACCTAAGCTCGAAGCTCCCCACTGGTCTTCCTTTGACCCTCCCGAGAGGCCAGGAGGAGCTGTGAAATCGGCGGCCGGCGGCGAAAGGGTGGTGCTCCAGCATTCCCCTGGTGTTGATCGGAGCAACCACGCAAAATACCGACCGGAGCACACCATTGCTAGTGTTCTTCTTCAGACAGCGGCTGCATTCGACGTAGCTGGTGTCGAAAATCCAGCCATCTGCGGGACTCGAACCTTAGGACCTCCCAGTCAGAGGCCCTGCAGGGACATCAGTGATTGATCTGAGAAACCCGAGTGTGAGATATGATTTGATTTATTTTCGTCAAAGAACAGAAAAAAATGTATGTGACTATAAAAGTACCAACAGAGAGAGGTTTCCGACATTTCAAGAGGAAGAAATGTCGCGTCTGATAATGAAAACTCAGTTGAGTCAGTGAACAAACTTTAGATTTGATTTAACTTTATCGCCTTACTTCAAACAAGATACAGTATTGTAATCGTGTACCGGAAATCGGCAATACCACTGAAATCACTTATTGACGGGCTGGTAATAAAAACCTGCATAAACGGAACGCACGCGACCTTTCCTTCCCTTTCCTTGTCCTCTCCTCACCCCTTACTTACACACACTTACACCAACATGGCCCACACTACCACACAAGCCGGAAGGCTGGTCGGGAGCTTAGAGTTGTGTCGGCTGGGACGATGCCCCGCTGGTGGGAGATACCTGCTTAAGGAAAATGCCGCTAGCTGACGTTAGGTTGGCGCTGGATCTCACCATTCAGTGGGAAACATTTCAGCCACCTCCCAAGGAAAACATACACTATTCTTACGGGACTAATGACCTTGGTAGTTGACGCACCCGGAATCACTAACAACTAATGAACCGACTTAACCCCCAATTGTACGAATAATTCCCAATGGCATGTGATGAGAAATACGAGTATAGGGAACTACTGCTGCCGTCTAACTAGGTAAAACAGTTTAATGCGTAATTGGTTGGTGTTCTGCTATGGCGCTAATATAATACCTGATTCGGATTATCCGGATCCGTTGTTGCAATAGCCTCTAGCTGCAAAGACAGATGGTAGTGAAAGAGATCTCATATTTAAAGAATTCAAGTCTGTCCCAATTCTGAAAAAAGGACAAAAAATGTAAGTTCTTGTAGAACGTTGAGGTCGCGAGGTCAAAGCCAACACCCAAGGGAAAATAGTAGGCCTTAGCTATTGAGCAGAACGACTTTTGACGGTTAGTGGCAATAATCGCACTAAAAAATAACAACAATGAAAACAATAAGAATAATAATTAATAATAGTAATGACTTTAGTGAAGGTAATAAGAGTAATTGTGATTATATAAATAACAATGATAGTATTGGGATCTTTAGTGCAGTCAAACAAACACTGGAGTTTTTGTTGCATAATGATGGTAATAGAAATAAAAGTAGTAATAAAATAATATTTTGCTCATCCTGCAAGGAATAAGAGAGAAAATGTGAAAGTCCTCGAATTTGCCGCTGCAGTCGGCAGCATCGTTGTGGACGGCCTGAAGGTTCCCCTTTGCGCGCGTCTCTCGCGCCGGCTCCCATTGACCGCCAGAAAAGCGCTCTCTTTCTCCGGAGACGGGGCTGGCG
>BOPP01000043.1:2295149-2311765 GCA_017312745.1 Gryllus bimaculatus
GGGGAGAACAACGCGGCGGGGCTGCGAAGTTGGGAGTCGGACTCGGCGCTTCAGGAGACGTCTTCGGTGCAGTTTCTCTACTGGGAGCTCCTCAGCCGGCGACGTTACTTCTCGTATTAACCTTTGCGCTCTCCCCCGAAGTTGCCTAGCGTTTCATTACTTAGGGCGCAAGGTGCTTCTGGGCGCGCGGCCTGTTTTGCGTCGCCCGTTTTAATGCTCGTTTTCTCAAAGGCGCGGCCTCGGGTATCTGCGCTTAAACTTCTCGCGTGGAGATTGTGCTTTAATTTGAGAATATCCACTTAAAATCAGTCTAACGCTACACTCAACCATTAAGACGCCCGTTAATGCAGGAGACTCTTCATGAATTCGAAACGATTTAAGATTTCGTCCTGAATTTTGTGGAAGCGTCCAGCTAAGCTCTTCGAAGGTGCTGCCGCTCGCGTGGGATGTAGAAATACATTTCGACACTCGGATTTTCGCAATAATATCACGGACGACGGAAATTAATGTTGGCCACAAACCAGAATAATTACTATCTTAAGTAACAAAATTTGCTATTAATAATTCGTCGCAATCATCCTATCTCACCTGGCCCACTCAGCCTCCTCCGATCCTACCATGTTTGTTACGACCATCTTTGCTACTTTGCAGCTGTAAACTGATGGAGTGTTGCATACTCCAGCCGAACGTTAAAATAAAATAAAAAAATAACTTTGAGTATCATAAACGTAATTTCCCTTCGAAAGGAATGAAAATGAATTTCGAAGATTATTTGGGCTTTCAGAAACATTTAATTCACTTTGCTGATTTTACTCACTATTTCTGAGATTTCTTGAACTCACTGATTCTGACTGTTCTAAATATAATAAAATTGGAATATTTTACTCTTTGTTGGCGTAAATGTATTTAATCAAACTGATTGAGGGTGTAGGGATGCACGAGTAGACATTAGAGAACGCACCCTATAACAAAGACTCGAATTGACGCAGTAGCTATCTCTTACTTTCAAAAACTATTTCAACATATCAATTGCCGGACGGGACACCAGTGGGGACGTGGAGCTGCTGCAGGGCCCCGCGGGCAGAAATTGATGGTGGGGAACCCCGGAGGCCGGCGTGACGACAGGCGCCAGATCTGTCGTCCTGGTGGGGGAGTCACACCGCCATCGCGCGGGATATATTATGGTTCACACTTACGGGACTAATTAACACTAAAGCTGCCGCACCTGGAAAAATAATAATCAATAAATTATTTATCGTCTGTTGACTAGAGACAGGCATCATCTCACTACTAGTTTCACTGAGTTTCTTTTGAGGGTTTAGTGTAGTATTTTTCAAAACTTTTTTAAAATAAATAAAAAATTATTTTAAAAAAATAACAGTAACAAATTTATTGTTGGAATAATAAGTTACTAATACATGAGTATTAAATATTGCAGTTGGTTTTATATAATTGCGCCCAATCTTAATTTCTCGAAACTTTTACGTATGTCTGTCAGGTTAGCACAGCTGTATTTATTGTTTAACCCAATAGCAGTAAAACTATTTTAGGGTAATAAATTAGAAATTCTGCAAGGATGTCTATCAATCCCCTGCAACTGCATTTATTTAATAAAACTACAAATTATTGAAAAAATAATTTTGGGGTAATACGTTTGTAATAAACGAAAACTAAACACAAAAATGGGTTTTATTTGATTGTGCCGAACTGCCTGCGCCATCTGAACGGGCCTGACACGACCTTACAAAGAACGTTGTGTTCATATTCATATTATCTGATTATGTGTACCCACAGCCTTTATACGTTTACTCGAACCTTTGCTGAGAAATCTAGCAAGTTTGTCCCAGAGGTCCAAGTGTTGTAGACTTGTATCATAAATCTCCTGTTTAGGTGTTCGCGTGATACTAGTCATTACCGCCAGGAAACACGTTAGTCGCTCTACTTAGCATTGCTGGAATCAAATCACGGGAGGCGAGAGTGACGCTCATGAGATATTAGCCACGTGATAATGGAACAATGTTGTTATTGTCTGGAACACGGACGTATGATGGACGGGGGATTTCGAAGGTCGAAGCTCCACCCAACTACCAAAATTCTATGGAAGGGGATCTAGGGCAATGTGAGACCACGCATGAATATAATTTTGTAGAACATTACCATGATTATTAGACTACTAATGACGCAATAAAATTATTAAAATCTTGGATTGTAGAAACAATATGACAATACTACATAACTAATACTTTATTTGTTTTGAGAATATTTCGTGTTGTTTCTTTCTCTAGCATTAATTTTCTCACAAATGAAGATAATAAATAAATAATATGTACAGTACACGAAAAAGCAGATGAGAAGGCATACTACACCGTAAAATTCAGTGACAAACAACTATTTGTGTGCGGCAGGTACGGGATTTCCATTCTCTTAGTTAAAGCTAATGAATCATCTCTCCAACACAAAAATGTACGCATTTTTCTATGTCAGTTTTCTTGTTCTGAAATATTTATTGGTTGAATTTGTTGAGAAATTTTAATATTTGGTGCATCCTGGTACCCAATTTCAATTTTTTGACAGACGAATATTTATTTTTCTCTAATCTTGAGATAAATTGGTTGTAATATTGTAACAACAAATTCTGTAGCATGGAATAATGAATGTTTAACTAGTACTAATCATTGCCATTATTTCATAATTATAATGATGGAGTTTAAATTATCTAGAATAACATAATTATAGAGCCTTAAGTATACACAATAAATCGAATTAAATTCCTTTAGTATTTCGAAATTAAAGCATGTATTGGTTATATCATCCATCAGTTACATTCTAATACTGTTTGTGCCAGTCGATCCGGATTGCTGAGATCACTAAAACAGTAGTGTCGTGGCGATTGCGGATCGAAGGGTCGTCGGTTCGTATCTTGCATGCATGTCTTTGTTATTGTCCCTGTACCCAACATCATCATTCTCCAACACTTCATCATTAAAGAATGATTAATAATTCCCTGCGTGAGCAGGAGGCCCTTGATGTACAGTTGGCTAAAAAACCTGGTTGTATTAAGTTGTGTCAAAATAGTATGACATGCTCAACAATTGTTTTCAATAAATGTTCAATGACCCATCAGTTTTTTCCATGTTAACGCACACAGAAACAAAGTGTATTCGTGTTTATGTTTTCTTGACTCGATGTAAATATCTGTATAATAGAAAATTTTGAAACAGAAAAATAGATACTATAGACGTGATAGTAATTCTGAAGCTTAATGAAAGAAATAATTGTGAAATTTTAATCGTGATAATTGCCCCAAAATGATGGTATTTCTAAAAGTATTAGTGAGTCAAATGGACGCCCGTGAACGTTGCCATAAAGATATTTCACAATTGAAGATACTCCCATTCATTTTATTACAATAAAATAACATAAACTATATTTCCAAACACTTAGCCTATCACACTCGGTGTTTCATTCAGCTAAAATTAAATGCATTGTATTACGGTTATTTTGTATGTAATTATGAAACCATATCTTTATAAAATCAGGACTCCAAATATCAGATGTATTCAGAATATCCTTCTTAGGTTCACGGGATCGAATCCGAACATGGGCTCGGGTATAGTACATCCTTTGCGCCAGGCACTAAAGAGGAAGTCCCGTGCTGCAGAGATCTTTGAATTGAGAAGCTATCTCGTGATGTTAATTTTTAGTAAATTGATGAAATGAACACATCTTAAAGAGTGCTGGGATTATCGAACGGGCAAAGAGCCTGATAATACTAATTTTTGTAATAATTAGAATTCAGATATGTATTTATATTCACATTTATACGAATGTTTACAATGGAGCTTCAACGAAAGCTAACAGGATTAGCATACGGTCTGATTAAAAGGAGTATGCAATTGACACTTTGTAGTGTTCAATGACTAATTCTAGTGCTCAACTGTAGATTCACTGCAAACTGGAGGCTGCCAATTTGGGCACTGTGGTTGGTGTTTATCATGGAAATAACATAATGCCATACAACAGATACATTCAAAATACTTTCATTCGAACAATAGTTAACTGCCCTGAAACACGCAAGCGCGAATTCCGTTCGTCACTTTTTGTACTTGAGTGTATTTCTTGCACGCGTGGTTCAATAATACCACGAATTTGATTTGTGGCTTGTATATAACAAGTTCTTTTTCTTTTCCCTTAGGGTGAGTTGCTACAAGCTGCTTACTCCATGCCTCAATCTACAAAACAAGATTTGGTTGAGCTACTCATCAGTGAGATAGATGCTGTAATATAATAGCCAACGGTACATGCAACAATCACACTGATGAGGGCTTGGCCTACTTTTGGTGAACGTTAATATCAAGTGGAGGTTTGATAGAAACCTTTCTGTAAGTATATAATGCGTTATATTCATTGGTTATTTGATGATATAATTAGGAAATCATCCTTTTTTTTATAACCTTTAAACTTGTGAAATGTTTTACTCCAATCCCATTTTAAGTACGTTTTCTTTTAGTAATATAAAAATTAATTCGTTTTTTTTAATAATACACTTTAAATTCAGTGTTTCTTGCCACTATTAAAGTGCAGTGTTTGGTTCAACCAGTCGTGGTGAATTAACTTGTTCGGATAATTATGTAGGAAAAATGTACGTGACCAATAACGATGCAGTTGCATGTGTAATGCATTGTTACGTCATGGATAACATTACAGAGACTAGATATATTAGATATCTCTGAATGCATTAGTGGCAAAATTAGTAAAACTCACAACACAATAGTATTTCATTCCATATATGCGTATTCAACGAACAGTCTGTTATGTTTGATGCCTCTTATTTAAAATCTAAAATAAAATATTGTTGTACTTTGAAATGCAAGCCACGAGAATAAGATCTTCATTTGTAGAATTCAGGTAATTTAAGAGCGTTTGGTGAAATGCAGTTACAATTCCAATTTTGTTATTTCTTTTCCAATTTTCATCATGGATTGAAGTTAAATGGCTGAAATGCAATGAAAATTGTTCATATTACTATTTTTCAACAAATGTTTAGTAATTGTAACCGAATGTAGAGTTACTAATAAAATCGTGCATAGCAATGGTATACATAGAGTTTAAATAAAAATGAATCATGAAATACACGATCTTATCGATATGCAGAAATAAGTGAAATCATACGGATGAAGATGATTCCTAAAATCATTATTTATAGGAAAATACGAATACGTATTAACGCCTTGTATTGTTAGATAAAAATATTAATCTTATTTTGCGTTGTTATAAATTCATCCATCTTAATAGATTTTGTCATACTTAATCGCGGAATTTTAAACACATGCATTTTGCAAATTAATTTGACATACAAAGACTTTTACACGAAGTGAATTGTAATGCAAGTCAAAACCTGCGCTGGCAATATGAATAATTGATAACACTGTAATAATGTTATCTTGCGAGAAATAGAAAGCATATTTAGAATTGTATTTGTTTCCTAATTTTCCCTGAATTACATCGTACTACGTTACTTCTGGGAGATACTGAATGTGTTCCTAACAGGTAGGATGCGAAGTGCGTACTTCCAAGACGTAAGGATTCAAATTCAGGAGTAAGGATGACGTGGATATGATCAAATTAAGTCCATGATTGAAACCTTCCATCCAATGGAAAAGAGAAATCGGTGTAGAATTTAAAAGCTAAGTTTGAACCCTCCGACAGCGAAGTTTATTTTTCAGTTTATTTTCCTTTTCAATGAGAACTTAAAATTAATGCTTCCGGATTTCAAAGAAAAGTTCTTGGCACTTTCAACTTAACTACTTTCGAAAGAAGACTGCCAAAATTTACATTGCGGCAATTACGTCAATTTATTGAACAAAGGAACTAGAGTAAATAGAATTACTATTATAAATCTATAAAGTGTGCAAGCTTTGAATTTTTACTTGAGGCTTGTCAAAAAAAATTTCAGGATAAAGTAATTTGGTTTTTGATTGGCTCATTTTTCAGCGTGTTTCCTTCACGATGATTTTAAATTCTTGATTTTTTGTGGAATTCGCAAAATAAATTATTTGCAACACTTTAAAGACAATTATCTTTTATTGGATCAGTTGTATTATTCTTATCCTATGAGTATGGTTTCTAGTGTCAGTTTTTGTATCGAGTGGTAAGTCACTAAATACAGAGTGACTGGACATCTAAATTCCGTTTATAGATAATTCTCTGTATTTTAAAACCATATATTTCTTGTTAACAATTACAGAACAATTATAGAATTTAGTATTTTTTCAATTGAGGAAGATGATCTGTAAGAATGACAAAAATAGGCGTGTGTATAGAACAAGATAGCGAATAGTATTGGTACTATTTTTTATTTGAATTACCTCCCAATGAAGGTATCGATGTACTCGTAGTACGTATTTTTACAGCACAAATATCAAAAGAAAAGTATAAGAGCGAAACTGTATATACGAGTTGAGTAAATACTACTTGGCTTCTCTTTAATTGTATATGAACTTTCAACCTATTAAATTTTCCAACCAGTAATCTGTGTAACTAGTTTCAGTCGGAAGAAAATATCTTTTCCAGAATTTCGCCGGGGTGAACCAACAGTTAGGCACGAGTTGCAGCGAAGTGGTCCATCTGTAGGGCGGACAGAAAAGTTTATGTTGAGAACGCAATACGTTTTATGCGCACTCGCAAAAACTCGGGCGATGTTTCCGCCCGCGCCGACTTGCCAACACCGCCCCCTCCGCCCCCTCCGCCGCTTTTGAATCGCCGGGGGGGGGGGGAGGCAGAGCGGGGCGGAAGGGGAACGGGAAGGGGAGAGGGAGAAGTCGGTGGGAAGGGAGCTCTTTCTGATATTATTTGAGGCGGGCGATTTGCTTAAACGCGTCCTCTGTAGCGTTGTCGTCCGCCGATCTCGCAGGCCGTTCGGAGGCACGTGGGTATGTGGATCACGTAGGCTGGGAAGAGCAGAGGGGGCTACCGCATAGCCCGTCGTTCTCCTCACGCAAGCTTGCGGTGGGTACGAGATTTAGTATTCAGAACTACCTCATGGAAGGGTCTCTGTGCCTGGTAGGAATATAGCAGGCGGACGAGGTAGCGACGAAAGTTGTCGAGGTTCGAGGTCAGTCTGCTCGAGGCCGTCGGGGCAGACCTCGTCAAAGGGTTGGACGATGTGGGGACGGGGGGGGGGTGAGAGCGGGGAAGGGCGGAGACTGCGCCGATGAATGGACACTCAGCGGAATTCCTTACTCTAGTGTCCACCCACTTTCGCTGATGTATCGATCCGCGTTTTGCCCCCAAGTTAACTTTTGCGTCGTTAAGCAAGTTTTCGTTTTGCGTGGATTTGTTAGCAGGCAGGGTGGAACTGGCCCTTTGGTAGTATTGGCAAATGCTGCAGATCCCAGCGCCTTTTAGGACCACTAAGCCCTGCGACATAGCCACACAAAAAATTGCAGAAGCCTATTAACAAACGACCTCTCAGCATTCTCGCTTTTGGAAAATTATTGTTAGTCCTTATAATCCAATTATTAGGATTCTATGTCGTCGTGTATATGCTACTTGGTAAGTATGTGATAAACAACCGTTTTGCGATTATACAGGTCTGGCATAAATATAAATTATAATGAAGTGTATACAATCCTGATTTTGGGGGCATAATATCGTAAGGAGCACGAAAATGGCTACGGGAAAATATTTCAAATCTTATAATATAGCCGGAATTACGTACAAATGCCGAGTAAACACCAAAATACTTGGATAAACGAGATGTTAAGGTTATATTTGAATGCTTGACCAATGTATATTATTGTAACATCATTTCCTTTCTCCTTAATTGTCAAACTTATTTCTAACGTTAACGTGTCACTTAACGTAATCTTTTTAAATCTCTTTAAGAAGACGGATACTTTGCGGGTGTTATTTAAAAAAATTATAATGTATAAATCATGATGTGTTTATATGTTTTTATCCCAGCATAACTCTGAAACTAGTATAGCAATTTGAACCAAGTTTTGTATCCTTTTAAGCGTCCGAGAAAAAACTAGGTTGTTTACTATTTAAAGTGTGACTCAAATTTATTTTTGTGTTACAAAATTTGTGTTAAGGTGGTTTAATGCAATCTGCAATGGAGATAGGTATTTAGGGGTCATGGAAAACCAGTCCGGGCAGGGGCATATGGAATGCCGGGTCGGATGAGATAGGGAGACACAGGGCGAGGCTAGTCGGGAAGCAAACTGCACATGTTTTCGGCACCGCGCATTGGCTAGCGGGCGAGGACCGCGGAAGGGCGCGAAAATCCTATGTTCTCTATCTAAGGAGCCTCGCACTGCCACAGCGAAAGTCGGTGCACGAGGACCCGGCTACTGTGTTCAGAGCCAAAGCGATAGTTTTTCTCTGACATCAGCTGTGAAATTAGCTAATGGGACCTAACAATACAACGTGTTTTGTCAGTCCCTAAAGTTATATTTTGGTATTATATGAATAAATGAAGAAAATTACAGCTATGAACACGTAAAGGATAATGAAGGAGAAAACTCACAAAAGGTGCAATAAGTTTAATTGAAGACATTAACAGTCGGAATACAAGACGATCACCCGAATGAAATGGAAGATGAGATCATCTAAATCATCAGGAAAACGATTTGTTTGTTCACAAGTTGACAGGAATACACCTTATGATTTTTATTTTTTTATAGAGATAGCAAACATTGTCCTTCCACTTTCAAAAACGTGTACGTCATCATAGTACGTACACAAAAGTAGTAGGAGACGAAATAGAAGACTTTCTAAAAATGCTGGCTGACCAACTATATTGTCTGTAGAAAAAATCCTAACACTGCAGGCATCTCCCTGTGGAGGAATTCATTTTAGTTTTTCTAAAACATAATCCGGTAGTTTAGACACAGCATTCTCGGAATTAAATCTCGTGTACGTACAGGTTTCGGCCCACTGTAATCTTAGAAATTTCTCCCACGTTGTGACGTGCAGTCAGGCGTTTCAAATTGCAAACATCCGGCGTATCAATTCTTAGACTCTTGGAGCTAATCAAAGAATAAAACAGTGAGTTCGACGGACCATTTATATATCCCCGAACTGCATTCGTGCTTCTCTTTTCAAAACAGTGCAAGAAAATTGAGTTTACAAACAATTCTTCTGCTTTACGTCAGCTAGTATAGTGTAAAATTGCATTACGAAACGAAATACGATTAAGAATGACGAGTGGGTGAAAGGTCGTCTACGTAAGCGTACACACCAGAAATTGCTCATAGGAAATTACTATATGAAGATAATTTTATATTGAAGATTTATGTTGGAAGTATTCAGCACAGAAAAAAGTGCTTTGTGATTATCTCTCCTATGTGATATTTTTAGAGCTATAAGGTCCCTT
Source organism: Gryllus bimaculatus (assembly GCA_017312745.1). Classification (NCBI taxonomy): domain Eukaryota; kingdom Metazoa; phylum Arthropoda; class Insecta; order Orthoptera; family Gryllidae; genus Gryllus; species Gryllus bimaculatus. Next base: position 2,304,529 of record BOPP01000043.1, read on the forward strand.
GAAGTGACCTTGACGTTGAATTTACGAAGCTGTATATCCATCGGTTTTAGAGGCGACAGGTTGCTTTTTACTCTGTGGTCTCTCTCTCTCTCTTCTCTTCTCTCTCTCTCTCTCTCTCTCTCTCTCCATCTCTCTCTGTCTATCTCTCTTTCTCTTTCTTTCTCTTTCTTGCGTACTTTTGTTGTACTACTGTGAATTGTTCTTGCGCATGTGAACCCATTATATTTTGACATTTCAAAAATGAGCAAAAATATATATTTTTGAAATAAAAAAATTAGTACCCTTTAAATCTAGGTAGCCCACCAATATTGAAATATTTTCAGAAATGAAAATGACGAGACAAAAATACGATAACAAACAAATCGTGCCATTAGCACAACCAATTTCACAGCGTTTCCTTCCCACCACTCTGCCGTAGAGAAGAAGCACCCAGAACGACAGACGGATCGCAAACGTCTCGAACTCAATCAGAGGTGCCGACTTCAGGCATGCATGTCACATAACCACTTAGTGCAACCCCCGTTCGCCGGAGCTCCGTTGCCAATCCGGCCTCGATTGAATGCCCTCGCCGAGCGGTGGAGTCTGCGCCGACAATTAGGCGTCCCCGCGCGCCTCCCAGGGTTAACAAACTTCCTTCATATTCTCCCACGAGGGGCTTCGCTAGACGCCGCGCTGCGGGCGAAGAGGAGGTCGCGAGCTCCGAAAGAACCTCTCGCACTCTCGGGGTCCTCGATCGACGAGGGGGCAATTCTGCCGGAAGGTATCGGCGGTTGAGTGTATCGGGGCGCGGCAACGACTATGGTCATTTGTCCTGTTGGTGAAATGCGTATTTTTTCGAGGGAGGGTGTGTTTTTTGCTAGATGGTGAGATTGGGCTCCGAACTACAACTTCGTTTCCATGGAATTTCCCACTCCGGGTATCTCCTCCTTTGGGACACCACCCTAGCCGGGACAAGCTCTACAAAACATGCGTTGTTGTGTAGCGCAAGTGCTAGTGTGTGTACGGGGAGATATCGGGACAAGGAAGAGAAAAGAAAGATCGCGTGCGGACCGTGACCCGATTGTTAGGGTAATGCTCTGGCATTCGCCTGTTATCTATCGGAAAATGTGTAGTGCATATTATATATTGGGAGGTGGCGGTGTTCTTTCCACGCTGGAATGTAAGATCCAGTGCCAACTATTACGACATTTTATCTGGTTCTCCCACTAGAGATCTTCCGCGGAGCACCTCCCCAGACGGGACAAGCTGCCATCTGGTTCCCCAACATGTGTGGTGTTGAAGTATATGCATGTGTGTGTGTGAGAGTTTAGAAGGCAAGGATGAAGAATGAAATAGAGCGCTCAGTCCACAACCAGTTTCTTCAGATACAGCTCCAACATTCCCCTGATATTGCTTGGGAAATGTATCAACCAGACCAGCAGGCCGTAAGAAAAATTTTCACACAGAGGTTCAATCCCTGCTATGAAGCTAGTGTCGAAAATTACAGACCATTTGGCCTGGAACTCTAGAGCCTCCCGACCAGCGATGCTCCAGAGGCAACAGATAGAGCTGAGCCATCACAGCTGGTACGAGCCCGTGGAAGAATCGCTCGCTGTCCGGGGTCCTTCGATCGATGAGAGAGCAATTCTGCGGGAGGTGCCGAGAGTGAAGCGACTGTCAAGGAGGTGCGGGAGAACACCTCTCTCTGCGCCCTCCACCTCCTCCCCCCTGCGGAGCCCGTCGCCGACGAAGGCCCCGGAGTGCCAACCCCCCGGGATGGAGCTTGACTAACGAATCTACGAGCCCCGCAAACATCGTCTGCATAATGGAGAAAGATGGGGAATTTTTGCGTGAGGGAGCGGAGGTGAGCGGGGCGGCGAGGAGGCACCGCTCGCCGGAGAGGAACGGCTGGACGACTCGGCAGAGGAGGACGAGGAGGAGCAGACGCAGAGGGGAGAGGGAAAGAAAAGAAGGTGGGAAGGAGAGGACGAAGAAGTTGAGGGGAACAGCCACGGGGTCGATCGTCAGGATCTCTCAGGCGCTGAGTTTTTGGTTGCGTGACTGAGGCAAGTGTTTGATAAGAACCGACGATGTACAGCCAGCTGGAGAACTTCTACTGTCGTACTTCGCTCGGCGTTCGTTTTTTTGAGGGCGACGGAAGGAACTCTGAAAACAAGGGCGGGGCCTCTTGTTTGTCTATTACTTCGTTCATATTCTTGTATACAGTTTACGTCCATTCAATATGAGAATCTTCATAAAATAGGTTAATATAATAGCAAATAAAATAATTTGGTAAATAATTAGGTTTGCAGGACTTGAATATTTTCGACACATTGAAATGAATAGTTTTGTTGTGACGATTGATGTAAGAGGAACCTTCAGAGAAGAAGCAAAACTATTTACCACGAGACAGAAACATTTGGTTGTATTTAGTAAAGTCACTATTTCATACAAGAGATGAGTGCATTAAATATTATTTAAGATTAAGGCATTTGAGTTTAAATGGAACAGAGCAACAAAGATTAAAATTGTTCTGAGGAGTATATTGCTGCAAATGACCTTTCCGGAATCGGCAAAAGATAGAGAATAATAAATATTTTGATCAGTCACATATCTACAAATCATCACTTACAATATCGCTAAATAAAATTGACCTTAATGTGGGAATCACTATTGTAAATTACTGAGATCGTTGCACATTTTTAATAAATTGTGTCGATCATCACGGCATTTTTAACTCTTTCAGAATATATTCAATTTGTAAATTTGTTTTTCACTTAATCTATACTAACTAAATTTTGTAATTCAGGAGTAGAATTAAGAAAAAAAAGTACATTGCGCATAAGATTTAATTTTAAGGAACAAATATTTACAATATACGATAATATTTTATTTTGAAATAGGTAGCCTTTGGAATTAGTTTTGGAAAGCCAAGTATTTAAAAAACTCTTGCGCAGTATCCCAAAACTTGGGCTTCGATCTATTAAATTTTAGTATGAGTGTTTGTTTAATATTCACAAGGTTTTGATTGTTAAGGGCATATTAGTAACAGAAGTTTTTATTTAATACATAACTTATTTAACATATGTAAATGCCGGAGTGAAATAATCTATTTTACTCTGAATAAACAAATTCGAGTTCGGAATGAAGAAGATAATATATATTTCATCAAAGGTGACATTTGTGGGGGTTTTCTATATGCCCCGCTGATTAAGGATACTGAACACTAATCAGAGAAAATACTTGTTTAAATGTGTTATTTGGAATGTAACTGTCAGTGGAATGCGTTTTGTTGCCATCGTTAGGGTGAATACGTCATTTGTTCATTAATGAGCTTATGTGTATTCATGAAAATGTATGCAAAAATGTCAACGGCATGATCTTGTATATGTTGCATACGTTAATGAAGGCTGATTAGCTTCATTCTAATGCATTCTAGTTATTTCCGTACACATGAATATGGGTTTCTATATGTATATTTCGTTAGCGATAAATTCATATTCAGAGAAACAATTGTTAACAACGGTCATGCATTTTTAGACCAAATTAAAATAGATTTTTTTGATGAACGCTAGTTACTCTAAGATAAATATGCATTCATTGTTTTCATTATCGTCTATAAGAACGTACTTCTTAAGAATGGTATGTTATGTAATGCTGCGGGAAAAAGAGGCGAAGAGTCTGCAGAAAATTCTTACACATTTACACATTTCCTCCTACTTTATCACACTAAGCACACTATCTTCTCAATACCTATGTAGCGTACAAAAATGGTATTTCAGTTCAATGGATGATGGGTTTGGTAAAGCTAGGAATATTATAAAAACTATATATTTTCATTCTTTTTACGTTATTTTAACATCAATAAGAATTTATATCATTAGTTCGCATCTAATATGGACCCTTACAATAGTTGTATACCCTACAAATAATATAAAAATCAGTTAGAATTACAATATGACAAATTTTCTCTTTCTAATTTGTCTTTGCAAACAGTTTCCTAATACTTGGAAACGAATATTTCTTATCCCGTTTTGTCAGTAGCGCTCATTGCCTTCTTTATTCATATGTCAACTTAGTAGCGGATGTTCACACTCCAGAGCTCAAGAAAACATGCATAGGTTGTGCATCTCCTGTGTACGTCACATAGCCTTAACGGTTCTGTGCGTTCAATAAATGAAGTTCAAATGTCGATTGTAATATATTCCCCACATACGGAATAAAGGCGAAAATAGACCTTAGAGCTTAAGTATTCCATTGCATAATTGCTTATCACTGAATTGGGGAGAGATATCTCTAATAATTACACTACATTATGTTTTACAAAAATTGAATTAGAGAACCATTTCTGTTCATGCGACTTGACCGGCAAGTAAATCTTCCCTAATATTTGTTTCTTGTTAATCGCAGGAACTTGAAATATAAATAATTACATTTTAGTTAGTAAACATTGTAATGATTCACGTGTAAATATTATCAGCTTTTACCTGCTTCTACAAGCTTTGAAGCTTAGATCCGTGGCTTATTTTTGCTGTAGGAGTTTTCTTCTGCACTAAATATATGTGGTTACTTCCGAAAAACAAATTTTTTTATGAGACGTTTTCTTGCTATACCTGCTTCTCAAACACGGAAGCGCATTTCTGCTAATTGTATTTGCATTCTGCAATGAGAGAAAAGTATCCCACGTGTTACGGCCATATAGTCAACGTGCAGCTGCCATATTCTACAGTTTTAGCACATTACATCTTTAGGGTTTTGTTTTTACGGTTATCAGGACAGTTCCATTCATAGAGTAATAATTCCGAGAATCCCTTTCTTACCCGTGTTTTCTTCGCTGCAGTAGTTTCACAACCCAGAAATTTGAATGTTTCTTTTTTCTCTTTCATTATTTCTTTCTTTCCTTATTTATTTCACTTTATTTTTCTTTTCTTTATTTCTTTCTATATTGTCCTCTCACAAGCACAACTTAACTGTGGCGGTTTTTGCAAACAAAAAGACGAAGCGAACACTTTTGCTTTTGTACCTTCATTCGCTCATGTGTTTCATTTCAATTTCATAAACGTTCATAGCAGGAAATTGACTTATATACGTACATACTACACTGTTTCAGGCATTTAAAATCATGGTAAAAAATACATAGGTTTCTAAAATGGTAAATTTCATTCACATTCCTGAAAGACACTTACAACGTCCTACACAATGTCCAAAGTCCAGCGGCACAGCAGCATACTAGCTACAAAGACAGCCCCTTCCACCAGCCGTCAGCTAGAAACCGAAGAAGAAGATGAAAAATTTTTTATGAAAGAAAAATTATTTCGAAATTTGAATTCAGATCACCAAAATTAAGTTTACGCATCTATTTAATTTTGTATTTACAGAAATAATTTTGTTTAATAATTTGTTCTTTAATTCAGTTACACGAACAGGGCAAGATATAATCTGTAGTTATTTTTTATTTGGTGAATAAGAATATAACTCTATAAATTCACTTATCTTCCATCTCATGAATAGTTTAATATGTACATATAAATGGACACATACCCGGGGCTACGTTTTGGCTCCACCGTTGTCATTTCAGTAATTCCTTTCTCTCCACCTCGTCAAACGGACGTTCCGAAACTCTTTTGTTCGTTGTTCTCATTGTGCTATTTTTACATACAGTTGTGTTTGTCGGATCATTTAAAATGCATGATCGTAATACAGCAAGTGGAGCGCGCATCCGCCAGCCGGCAACGCCAAGATCGATCCAGGGGTAATCGAATACGCTCATGATTCTGTATTTGCATCGCTTCGCGCGACGGTCCGAGCTTAAACATCCCAGCGTCGTCGACATTGGTTCGGCATCACATCGCCATCAGAGGCGCTGAAGCAACCTAACACTGAATGCGACTCGGTCGGAAGGCGGGCGTAACCGTGTCCATTTAGCGTTCTCACAAAAGAAGATAGGGAAGCTTGTGGGGCCCCAGTAGAGCATACTTTCTCGTATTATATATAACGGTTATATAATGATATAATGCTAGGACAATACGTACAGAAATTTCGAAAATATAACTCGATTCCATATGGTTTCGCGGCCATAGGAATATATCGTCGTAAACGTCTCTCGTAGTCGTTTTTGTGGCTTCCATACAGCAGAAAACTGTTGACAATGGCTAAGCCATCGAAAGCTGCTATTTTAATAAATAATATTGTTAATAATGGCGACTCATAGAATTCTTTCATTTATCCTTATTGGTACCTGGTATGACAACAATACGATCAGTGCGGAAAACAAAACAGACGTATATCCCCAATATTTCTACCCAACGAAACATAAGAACTTGCATTCTCTCAATTTTTCTTCCAAGATGAAAAGACTATTTCGTTCGTAGCGAAAGACAGGTGAGGGGTATTACCAACAATGTCCGTTAACCTGGCATTGACTGACCTGACACTATAATGCATACTCCATTATGTATTATATTGCCACAACAGAAGAAGTTATCTTTATCGAGGATTGCCAAGTGGTGAACGTGTTTCCTTTAGATTTATGAACATTGTTGTGGTGAATAGTGATTATGGTATATGTTGTTCTAGTAAAAGACGTCCAACCAGACTGTGTAAGCAGTCACTGAATATTTTGTAAAATTTGTCAATGTCATTCTTTGATAGTGGCATGGTTAATGGAGCGCCAATTCCACCCTCCGTGCATTTCTACATTTTCGAATCTTTATTACAGTGAGGAAACAACTGGACAACAACAACAACGCAGCAGACACCGAGGCAAATGCGTGAAATACGGACGAGCAATGAACACAACATTCAGATGTCTAATGCGTTGACAGTTTGCATCTCCAGAGGATGAAAGGTGTATAATATGTGTATTTATGCTGCCATGCTGAGTAATTGATACTCGAATGTCGAACGAGTTTATATAATAGTATTTACGCTACAGGTTTCATAAAAATGCATTACTTAGGTAATTAAAATAATTGATAATTTGACTAGTTACATTTGATCCACATGATTTGATATGCTGCGGCATTATAATCAGACTTTTCCTCCTACGCAAGTTAATTTAAAAAATCGTTGCGCTACGGATTGTACAACGAGCACCAGTTGGTATGAGTAATTCAGTCGCTCTCTCAGGAGAGAAGTGTGTCTAGGGATACAATGTAGGCTTTCACGGCCGGTTTCCATATCAAAATCATTTGCTTCCGGGCTTGAAGGCCGTGGTCCAATGGAGACTTGTCCATACGTTTCGCCTGCAGCTGTGGCA
>BOPP01000043.1:2312837-2327610 GCA_017312745.1 Gryllus bimaculatus
AGACTGTTTTAACCCTGTGTCTTGCTAAAGCAGTTTTTCTATGCGGTCCGTTTACCCTTTTCACATAGGTAGGAAGACAGTACCGAGTGGAGTATCATCTGTGTTGGTTTGTTCGTCTTTCTTCCTCTTTCGGGTGAAAGAGCTCGTCTATTCGCTGGGCTTGTACCCGTTGCTTTGTATAGGCCTTCTCCGAGGTGTTGTAAGTTCTTTCGGTAGGTGGATCGGGTTCGGCAAATGCGTTAGCCACGTCCGTAAGTGTTTTTTGTGATCATTAGCGCGTTTTTGCCTGGGATGATGATTTGAGTTTTTTGTGTAAATAACGATCGTGTGCGTAGGATTCCGGTATTTATAGAAAGAAGGGAGAAAAATTAAACAATACATGGTACCCGGCACGTTCGTTACGACCAAAACTCGGGCAGCTACCAGTACGCTGACGGGGCCCAATTCAGGCGCAGAGACAGGCGGCGGCGACCCAATCAGACGCGAGCACGCGAACCTCGGGCCTTTCACTATGAATACGGGCCCCAGAGCCGCGGGAGGCGTAGTTTATTAGGATAGTTTTAGGTTGAGCAATTTAAGCCTTCCCTAACTGCCACAGCCAAAATCTGGCTGCCAGTTATTCATATGTACCCCCAAAGATAAATAAATTCCCTGCCTCTCCAGAAACTGAGGGGGAAAACTGAAAAAAAAAAAGGCGGGGAGCGTCAGTCAACGCGTGCAGCTTGCCAACAAGGCACACTTACGCCCCCGCCAGCAACGCCACTGAGATCCTGCCACAGCTGCAGGCGAAACGTATGGACAAGTCTCCATTGGACCACGGCCTTCAAGCCCGGAAACAAATGATTTTGATGTGTCTAGGGAATTCTCATTTATACGTTGTCGTGAATCTTAAAGACTCTATAAGACTAAATCATACTAGGCAAGAATAAAAACAATAATTCAAACTTTCCTTACGTTTTGAATCGTGATCAGGCTTCATTGACAAGCCGCAGCATATCGTTTTATACATTTGTAGTAGTATAAAATAATGCATTTTAAAAAGTATAAAATAATGCATTTATAGTGAAGAATCGTACACACACACACCATATGATGATGTGAAATTTTTCTTGTGTGTAGCATGTGATGTCCTCGCAGATAATTTTTTTCGAAACTTCTACCGGTAGAATAGAGAAGCAAAGTGACACCTCGAGTAATCGCATACGCCATAGGTTTTGTGATGGTAATGGCCAGTATTCTAGAAAGCTCTTTTCTACTTTTTTGGAAAAATGGATTTGGTTTTCTTCATGAAGATGAGCATAAAATCTTATGATACTCTTACGTTTGATTTGAATACTAGTACGCGCAGGCCAAGATACAATATCCGAAATCTTATCTACTAATTCAAATGGAAACTCTGACTTGTGGCAAATTGCTTTTGCCAGGATCTGCCGGGTGCCTTTCCTGCGATCTCTTTTCCGTGCTGACAAGCGTCCGCGTGCATGACGACTTTGACGGGGTCTGAATCCGCGAACTTGGGATCAGTAGGCCGGCATGATAACCACTTTACTATCGAATTCGGGCTTCTTAAGATGTGTGAATTTTTTGTAAAATTCCAGTTGCAATTTTGGTGTATTTGCAAGTTGTAATTTTCAAGTTGCATTTAATATTTTAAAAAAATTATTATAAATAGCACAAAAAACTATGTGTACTTTATAGCAACCTTAAAATTTGAAATATGCCATAAGAATATTAATTTCTTTTTGCAAGAAGACTTACACATGTTATGCCTCTTGTGCAATCACAATGTCTGTCCCGAACAGTTCTACTTTAGGAAAATGCCACGACAATTCTTATATTTGAAACGCTTAAGGATTTTTTACACACATTCTGAATTCTACATTCGTCTACAAAGTTCGATGTCTTTTGAAAAGACATTTGGCGATGCGCTTGAGTGAAAGAAATCTCAGGAATCTTCAAGAAAGTGTGAATGCCTTCGAGAGGATCCGAAAACGTGGGTCGGAAACTTCAGAGACGTGACGCCCCGCCCTTCCAATCCGCTGGGATCGCCCTCACCCTCCTACGCCGTCGCACGCCCTCCCACACTCATCGGCTCGCGCTCTCTTCGACCGGGCTCCTAACGCCCTTGTTAGGCGCACAAAAATGTTACTACGTTGCCAGAAAAATAAAGAGAAAATGTGAATCCAAACGTTGATTTTCTTCGCCTTCATCTTCAACTGTTGTGTGCGAGGCTGTAGTCTTGGGAAGAATATGAGGTCGTGTGAATGGGGAGAGAGAACGAGATGCTGGGCAGCGACGCGGTCGTATCCCGCAGAGGCCGTGTGAAGAAGTACATGTGGACGTGGTTCGTTTTCCCCGCTCTCGAATTCGAGCCTCATTTGTGATGTTGCGAGCAGTGTTAGCGATGGCATTTGTGTTCTGTTCTCTTCAAGGATCCCGAGTTATCGTCATCCGTGGAGGTTATCACTTTTTTAACGATTAGGCTCCTTTCACGTGGCTAAAGGATTGATACCTCCTCCATGAAATTTCTTGAAACGGCGGTTCTAAATATTATTTTGCTAAAGTTTCAAACTTATTCAATTTACGTTACAATTAATTACAAGAATGCGGAGGAAACTCAACGTTATAACACTTTACAATCAGTAAACAAAGTATTGATGTCAGTACTTTGATAATAGAACAACACAGCTATTCTTTTTTGTATCAATGTTCACAAAACACAGTTATATTACAGCTTTGGTGAGTCATAGTAACTAAAACTGAAAAATTCAAACTTTAAGGATAAGAGATTTGATTCAAGTTCAATTCGATATGTGCATGAATACACTGTTTTCTCATGAGTAGTTCTCTACATGAATCTCTAGGTTTTGAATTGGACTCACCTCGCTTTGTTGATACTTTTATTTGTCGTTCAAGTATTTATGTTTAAAAGGCAGTATAGATATTCTGGAGACCAAGAAAACGTGTCCATATCATACTTCGTTCCTGCATATACAGTTTTTACAGTTTTTAACGAAAGTAAATGAAATAAATCAATTCAAAGTTGCAATCTGGTATTGGTTTCAAATTGAAATTTTTGCAAGACTGATTTTTTATGTACACAATCCATGAGACACTATTGTAACGTAAATATTTTGAAGAAATATTAAATATTGTTGGTAAACTTGTGGTACTTTAGATATACGATGATTACTATTTCTTATTTTTCCGTCGTTTTCCAGGACTTCCAGGAATTTGGCAGCCTGGATACTATTCTGAATCTTCTCGCAACCTGACATTCTCAGGAAAATATTCAATAAAGGATTCATTTATAATTAGAAATGCATTTTATTATAATTGGTAACATAACCATGAAACACAAGTTATTTTTTTCTACAAAATTTCTAATACTAGAAACAATAGTTGCAAAAGCAGTATTCTTGCATATTTCATTATCCTATTATAGTTCTCTATAATACAACAGTTCTTTACATACCAAAAACTATTTGTAAAATATATGTCTTCAGCTGCGTCGTAAGCTCGAACTTCCTTTGATAAATATGATATTGTCTTTTATAGAGCTTCGATTTCCTCATGAGTTATGAAGTGTAATATTGTTTCGGTAAACTTTTATCAATTTCGTTTTGATGCATTTTTTGAACAATCGTAATGATATGCGATTTGGACATGTGATTCTCTGTGTAACTAATATTGTTAAATGAACATTTTCGGATTTTTAAAATTGTTTGTGACGCCATGAACGAATATACACGTTATTTCAATCCTTTGCAAAATTTAAAATCCTCAATATACTCTGGCATTCCTGATAGGTAGTTAATATATTCTTTCAATCTCGTTGTAAAAATTGTCCACATACAAGCCTGTCGCCTACCTTGGGAAGGTTTGTCTCTCTCTCTCACTCTCTCCTCTCTCTCTCTCTCTCTCTCTCTCTCTCTCTCTCTCTCTCTCTCTCTAACCAGTTTTAACGGTTACATAGGATATAAATATATTGTCGTTTGTATACTATGAATATTTGGAAAACTCTCAACAAACAGCTTAAAACATGACGGCCAATTAGGATATCGAGTTTCTAATATTTTTCCACTTCATAAAGGAACTGACCTCATTTCCATGGCTCATTTCCACTTTACACGTTATATGAATAACATTCAACCGACTTTATTGCCAATGTAACACTACATTAAAGTATTTGATCTCTTCATATAGTTCATACTTTGCTCCCGTTTTCAAATATTATGCCGGAAATTCACGAAGTATACACAAAATTTGCTGAAAATTTCAAGTAACGTGATCTTCTTTACTGTAAAATTTATATTTTTTACATCGTGGTTGAGGGAAAAATATTTTTTATCAAGTTTTGTTAATTTTTGAAACCCCAAATAGTTTAATGAAAATGAGGATTTCGCAACATCAGAGGGAGGTAAAACCTTTCTTATAAGACTTTCCGAGAAAAAATTGGAAGTTATTTTGATAAAATGTCGTTTGAGCGTTTATCAATAAGTGCCCTTTTGAACTCGTTTATACTTCTGAAGTTATTTATATCAATTGTGTTCTCGTATTAAATTAATCATTAAATACATCTAAAATGGAAAAGGGTCTAATTCTGCAAAAGGTTCTAATATATTATAAGTGTGTAATTTTTTAATATCAAAAAGTTTTAATCAAAATTGAATTTGAGTTACACATTTCAAAGCCTACTGATCAATTTGTAGAAAAAGTTTCAATATTTGAGCACTTATTTAATTGATTAATTGTTTAGTGATTCCGGGCACGTCGGCTATCAGGGTCATTAGTTCCGTAAGTGCAGTGAATATTTTTGCTCAGGAGGTGGCGGTGATGTTGCCCCCGCATGACGAGATCCAGCGCCGACCTACCGCCGGAAACCCGGTATCTTCCAACAACGGGTCACTGCCTCAGCCGGGACAAAGGTTTAGCTCCCAATCGGTTTCCTAGCATGTGTGTGTGTGTGTGTCTGTATATGTCTGCATGTATGTGTATGTATGTATCTATGTGTATGTATGTATGTATGTATGTGTGTATGTATGTACGTATGTATGTATGTGTTTAAGGGGTGAGGATATGACAAGGAAGAGGAAGGTGAGATCGCGCGCGGTTCGTGACCCGTTTGTTCAGTTGATGCCCTGAGCCGTCTGTCTGGCTATTTACTTGAGGAAATTTTGTTTTTGACATTTAATTTAATATTATTAATATTTTAAAAACGTATGCTGAAATAAGATCTAAAGGATTCCTAGAAAACGAATCTATCTGATAGTAATAGAAACGGGAGCTGAATGCAGTAGTGCGTGCCCTCTACGTAAGGCTTTGAAGAAAGTAAAATAAAAGATTCGTATTTTAATCGAACTTTCGCAAATCAATACGGTGGAGGATAAAATACGATTTTAGCGTAGTTTTTACTGCATTGTCGTGCAGAACTTATATTATTGGCACCCGTTCTGGTCTTAAGTGATGATATCTTCTTTCAACGCTTTTCAGATGCTTACAAAACAAAGCAAGACACGTAACTGCCGTGCAGTGCGCACTCGCCTTGAGGAAACTGATGATTTGTTGCAGCCAATCCAGGCCATTGACAGTGGCTTGTGGATTTACCGTCAAGGTAAATAATCTACGACTTGGGACGTCAGAGTCCAAGGGGCCTCAAAAATATTCAACAAAATTGCAAATTTGCAAAAACGTTTAATGAAAATGTACGTATACAAAATTATAATTATTTCCCGCAAACAAAGAAGCTTTTGGAGTTAAAAACAGATTTATTCAAAGACCGGTGATTACATTCTCACGTATTATGTTTTGAACTTGTCAAGTGCGCGGCAAAATCTGTCACGTCACAATCGGTCAGTGTTCTGATTGGCTGATTGAAACGGTCTCTTTTCATATACCCTACATTTGGCGTATCCGAGCACAACTTTGTGGCTTGAATGACATGTTGAGGTTGCCTTTTCGAGCTTTCGAAATGTCGATTTTTTAAACCTTTAATGATTACACGTTGTACAGGTAAACTACTATTTAGTTAACTAAAAGAGGCTAAAAGTAGTACCGATCTACTATAGGAGAAGCAAACTCAATTCACTATCAATAATGTTCTGTCAAATGATAAGCTCTGACATTTTATCTTCCGACGATACTATGTATTTATTATTTAGTAAACGCAATTTTTATGCGGTTTTGTTTTATTAATTATTATTATAGTGACGATTTATATTGTAAATATTCTGACATACATATATTATTATGTTTTAGACGATTGTAATCAATTTTTATATTTATTTTTTTAATAAAATTATTCTTTGAAGGAATGTTTTAATAGTTTAATTCATTTTGAGTAAAAAACGTGAAAATCTCAAATCTCAAACATATTATTGTTGCCGGTAAAAAGTAAGGCCTCCAACATATTTTAACGTAGGGCCGCGAAAATGGCAAAGCCGCCGCTGCTCGTTGCAATCTGATTTTAGCAGAAGTCGATGAAGGTAACAGTTGAGCCATCGGAGCAGCATTCCAAATTCGAAACACTTCTTCCGAAAATGTCGTTGCCATCGTGTCCCCGCAGAAAGGACCACATGTTCGGATACTGATCAAAATACATAGCACCTTGTCAAATTTCATAAACTGAAGATAATTTATCACAAACTCACAGAAAATGTTTGTAATATATGGCTAAATTCTTACAGAACTAGTTCTTACATGTACAAAATCCCCCGGTTGGTGTTCTACAGAACTTCTACCAGAGTGGAGTTTAGAATGCCATTGGTAATATGTAGAGCTTGGATTTCTTTGCAAATGCATTTTTCGGTAACTGTTATTTGGAAAACGATCACATATGTTTTCGAATCTAACCATTACAAGCATTCCTGACAAATTTTACTTTGCATATTTTTGTTACTGCATATTTCTGCATATTAAGCGTAAAGTGTGGAAAAATAAGAGGGAATGGTAATAGTTTATTAAAATCAAAGTTCTTGCATCTCGTGATATTTTCATCTCGTGATTGTACATATTTAGTTATTGTGGTTCATAGAACAGCTCTCCAGTCACCATGAAGCGAATCCTTTTAGATGTGCGCGTCCCAAGGTGAAATTGAATTCCGACGAGGGACACAGTTCATCACTTTCAGTGTCTTGGACTCCAATTAAATGTACACTATGGACGACCGTGGTTGTCGTATCTGTCAGGAATCACTTCCCAATAAGCGAGAGCCGGTCGCTCGCCTTCCAAAGAAACATCTTATATCATGTAGCAACGCCTGTCCACGAGCAATGTATAAAAATATCTTAAGAGACAGACGAACTAGTTTTTCATATACAAATTTAGAAATTTATCTTGTCATAAATTTTAATAATTAAAAAAATATACAATGTTTTTTAATGAATTTATGTAATGTTTTCTTAAGTATATTTTCTAATTGTTAGAACATTAAGAAATGACGGCGTTCCAGTCATGTTTCATTAAGCGAAATTAAAACAAAATTATTTCCAAAAAATATTTTTCTACCGATGATTCTTTTTTTCGTGTTTCGAAGAAGCCATACAATTCAAATTTTTCTGCATTGCATTTTAGTGATAAACATTTATTTCATTGGGAATTTTATATTTCGTATTTGTTGCATATTTTAAAGTTTTATTGTGATATTATGTAGCATATTTATAAAATTTTTACTGCATAGAAATCCGGACTTTATTAATAAATCATCATATTAATGGCTCTTCATAAATGTTCTATGACGAGAATTTCTTCATTTTTGACGATTAGATTCCTGATTGGTATAAGGAATCGGCGATTAGAACCTGAATGGATTATGTTGATCTTGTATAATTATTTCTTGTTAGTTTCAACTAATAATAAAAACTATATCCGCATTTCGTTTGCAAAATCTAGTTACGAATTTCACAGCGTGATGCGGTATCAGAGTATCTCTTGTCGTTGTGGCAAAATCGATGACCGTTCTTTAAATGAAATTATAATTCTCACTGTTTATCGTAATTTAATTAAATTCAAAAATAATAATATCGGTGAACTGCATACTTTAACCATTATTCGATATTGTAACATCCACAATCGAACAGTTTCCGCTAATATTCCCAGTTAAATTTTAGCGGTATTTACATGGATATTTTTGTTCGAGGCGTTTTGACGCTAACGCATGCATCCATGGAAAATGTTTTTAAAAGCATGAATAAATTGTATATTGTGAACAGATGTGTGATTCAGAGAAAGATGATGACAGAGGAGAAACAGTAAAGCGATTCCACGTCTGCAATTTCTCTCCCTGTTACGATTTTAAGCGATTCCGTCCAGGTAATGTCAGTGTCGGGTCGGGTATATCAGCTCATTTAAAGCACCTCTGCACCAACCGAGAAAGCTAACACAGTAATTCATCATTACTATAGGAACTACGGCCTATGTTATTATAAGCTATGCAACTCACATAAAATGTAATATTTTGTCTAAAGATCTGCGTGAAGAGTAACAATAAAGAAATATGGATGGATTTTGGATGGAGAATTCAGTTTCTCTTATCGCTGAAGGACACGAGCTCCTAGCTCGACCCTGAATCCATGAGGGTTATCTGAGCTTAGTTTGAGACTTTGGAGCGAATGTATATTATTATTTAGAAACATTATTAAAAACTTCATAGAAACATTCCAAGTGTTTTTTCAGTAACTGTACTTTTTACAATTAAGAAATATTACGTTAGAATATTTATGTTTCCTATGTAATTTGTATTTTGTAATTTCTTTCCTAAGTATTTTGTGAGACTACTCCGTTGACTACACAGTTAATGACGCGTATCCATTATTTAAACAAGTTTAATAAAACAGAATGCTGAGTATATATAACCTTTACTCGTCATGGGAAATTGTCATTTAACTGTTAAACAATGAATTTTCAAACTATTATTCAAAATAATAAAAATACTTTTTTCACATTTCCTCATTACTAATGTATTCACTCCTAAAACTATAAATGAAGTAATTTCTTGTGATGCATGTTTTTACGCCATTAAGTTAAATTATGGAGAATAATACAAAAACGCGTTTATAAAGGAAGAATTGATAATGATGTATTTTAATACTACTTTAACTTCAATTTTGATTTGTACCAAAGAAGTAAACGAAAGCTTTTGGTGGAGTGAATATTTTTTGTTGAGCAGCATGTAAATGTTCAAACATTTAGACGCAACAATAAAAGCGTTCTGGGGTAAAGCAAGACTATTTCTTTAATGACCGATCAACGTGATTACGTTACGTTTTCGATTACTTCTCCGCCATTAATCTGAACAAGTCTCTCTGGAGACACACCTTTATACAATCACCCTGCACAGATCTATAATGGTGTTCATGTGATGTGTTACTTGACAGCCTTCACAGGTATGAGCACCGCGATAATAGATCAAGAAACGAAGTACCGATGTCTGTGATTTCACGAGGCGATGCAGTTCGACTCCTTTCTAGAATTACCTGAGAAAAACATTGGGGCAACTCCAGCCGGCCGCTTACGAACGGCATCGGGAACGGCACCCGCGGAAAAAGAAAAAAATATATAACGGGGGCGATCTCGCTTACCTTTTGCTGAGCGCTGTGGGCAAATAAAGGAGAGGGAAAGAACTTCCCCTCTCTCCGTGAATAGAGCCGCTCCCCGAGCCATTATAGCGTTGCTCATTATTTCCGAATTCAAGGGAGCCGTGTTGTCGCTGATCCCTCACCCCGCAATAGCCCGCCCCCGCCGGCCCGCCCCGCCCGCCGCCGCCCCTCCCCGCCCTCCCGCCGCTCCGCGCGCGCCCCGCGCGCGCGCAACTCCGATGGCCGGGCCGCAGTGTATCAAATGCATCAAAAGCGGTTTGCTCGAGCCAGCCCTCAAGCGCGTCAAACGGCGCGACGAGCTGTGACGTACTGTTTCACCTGACGACGTAGGTCGTAGCGGCACCACCGCTCTCTACCCCGGCCCGGCCCCGACTCGCGAGCCCCGAAGCCTGACCTTCCATCGCACCGTCACCCCGCTGCCATCGGCACGCCATGGAACCTAACCACCAGCAACCGCGCCAGGCCGCGCCGCGCACGCAACGAAGGGGGCGGCCATCGCTGCCTGCCACCTGTGCCCGCACGCTTCCATCGCCTGCACTCCCATTCTCAGACCTTTGAGCCCCACTCCCACCCTCCACACCATTCGCGCTCCCACTTGCACGACTCTCATCCCAACCACCACTTCCATTGTCCACGAAGTCTCCCACGTCTCTCCACCACTCCCCCACGCCCGCTCCCCCAATGCCCGATATCCCCACTCCCTCACTCCCCATTTCCCACTCCCACCTCACCCACTCCTCCATTCCACACACCACCACTCCCACGCCCTCTCCTCTATATCCTCACGCCTTCATTTTCCCACTTCGAGACTCCTCATATACCGCTCTAGCAATACCTGTTGCCCGTCCCGCGCCCCACCGCCCCATGTCCTCGCTCCTCTTTCCCTTCCGTGTCCTATGTCTCCTCTCCTTTCCTCACTTCCGCTGTCCCTTTTCCCACATCGCCACACCCATCTACCGCCCTCTTTCCAACATCACATGTTTGCTCGCTATCAATCCCTTCTCGTTATCATCCCCATTTTTCTTACTGTCTCCATCACTTGTCACTTTCCCTTGCCTCGTCGCGCCCCGCTGCCTGGCGCCTTTCGTGCACTTGTTCGCAGCTCACTTCAATTCCACCTCGCCTGCCAGTGCTTCGGAAATCATGCACATCTCTGTGGACTTCCGTTCATACATTTTTCACTTGGTGCGTTCCTCTGTTTTATTTCTACGTTATTCGTTGGACTGTATTGCACTTATTTCATATCCACATAATTATTTTACATTTCTATTTCCAGTTCATCTCTTCCCTTTACACACACTCTTACTTAATCCACTATACAGCAACCAATGACGGGAGTTTAAAGCCATCCCCGGATATAACATGCACTATACTTTCGCTACTTATGACTATAGTAATTGACAATCCCCCGTTAATACTCACTAACTGCTTCAACCCTGTTTTGTCTTTTGTTTATTGTTTTCGTTCATAGTCATTTAATAACAATAATACCAATAATAACAACAATAACAATAATTACAATAATAACATTAATAACATTAATAACACTACTAACACTACTAACAATAATAACAACAATAACAACAATAACAAAAATAACAATAATAACAATAATAACAATAATAACAGTAATAAAAGTAATAACACTAGTAACAATAACTATAATAATAACATAAATGTAATTTATAAAAATTTAAAACTGGTACATATTTAAAAAATATAATTTTTTAATTCAGTGTAAAAAACAATGTCGACATATAATCATTCTTTTCGAGTATAACAATCCACCATCCATTTCGCAGCTTTGTCGCTTTTGCTTGAAGCACGTAATCGGCTTCATCACAATATCCCAAAATGCTTGTGGACCGTTTTCAGCCGTCTCAACAACTCACCTCCGTTCCCACTGTTGTTCATCCTTACACCCAGCCTTCCAGTGCCCAACAATACATTACACACACAACAATACACAACATGCGCTGAAGGAGAGTTCTAGGCTGCGGCCGGCTGCTCTGATCGACCTTTTCCATGGTTTCTCCGATCAGTACTAGACGAATGCCGGTGCAGTACGTTAAAAAATGGGTCACGAACTGTGCGTGGTAATTTTTTCCTCATTTTTCTTCCCACCTCGGCACTTGAGTCACTACTCTCATGTAGCACACGGCCTCACACGCCTGGCGACCAGCCGGCAGCTTGGTTTTCGTATCCAGGGGGCGATGCACCCTGGGGCAGCGCTTCGCTGGGGCCGATGCTTTAGGAAGTGCCCTGCATTGCGCGTGTAGGTCAGCGCCAGATCTCACGTATAGGAGGGGGAACACCGCCACCTTCCGCGATGTAGCACTTACGGGATTATTGATCGTAGTACTTGAAGTGGCCGCATCCCGTTCTCCGCTTTTCTCTTGCACTACCGATGCTGATCCCGGTTTCGATCCGCGTCCCGATCCTCATCCCGATCACGGTCTCTATGCGATCTGTCTTGACCTCGGTCCCGGCACCCTTCCCGCTCGCGTTCCCGCTCCCCTTTTGAGGGTTCCTGCCGGTGAGTGAGAGACCGACCGACCGATCAACAAACGAACGAACGAACGGTCGCTGAGTAGCGCGGGGCTCAGGCGGTGCGGGCTAACGATCACGCTTCGTAACGAGTCGTGGAACGCAGGCGAAGCTTAACATTTGGACACGATCTGTCCAGGCCTTGTTAAAATGGTCGTTAGGCGACCTGATTTTGCAACCGGTGAAAATTAAACGTGCTAATTCCGTGTGCATTCACAAAGGTATGTGGTAATTTAACAAACATAGTTGAAGTTTGGTCGATATGTTTTTTGAAACTGCGCCGCTCGTTAATTACTGGAATAATATCCATTCGCTTGAAAGTTCTGCGAACAATGTGTATATATAGATTTCATCAATTTGCCCTAAAATATGTAATATTCGCTCAACAGTTACTACTACTGAATTTACATATTCCTATGCATCGATTTCCCTTTCCACCACGGCGGAACCTGAAGGGAGACCATTTGAATCGAACACGCCACATCTCGCGTTAAACTAATTTTTCGTACTTCACCTGTCTTCAGGGTTCATCTGCGTAATTTCGGGTATTTATTGCGACGAAAAAATAATCAGGATCCATCACCTAATTAGCTGAATTGCAATTGTAAAAGGATTAAACTATGAACTGATTATTTTTCACTTCTACATACAATACTACTTCATAAAATGGTCGACTAACAGTCACTGTTCATTTATACATTTCGAAATAAATAAATTCCTTACAGGTCTCGGTTTTCTATTGTAAACATATGGAAATATTTGCGTCTCTATGTAAATAATTTCATGTGTTATCATTTTGCGCATGGTTCTTAAATAAGTGAAATTTTAGACTGAACGAAATAGTTTTTGTTCATAAAAAGGTATTCAGAACCGTGAACGTATGGAAACCTCTGTGTTCATTCAAAAGATGGTACGAATATGTTTCAGCAATTGTTTTCTAGAAATACTTTTTATATGCAGACAATATGGCACGTAAACTTTGTTTCCACTCACTTACTATATTCTTCAAGATCCGCTATTAGAATAATACTTCAAGTTGTTATTTCATATACGTAGAAACTTTTTTCAATGTGTTTAAGATCAGTTAAAATACGTACTATCGATATAGATATAAATATTCTGTATAGTTTCAAATCACGTTGCTTGATATATAAACCGTTATTTGTTAGAAAACGAAAGAAAATTATTTATGCGCTGGTGAGAACATTGTGTGGCTGTACTTCGTGGAACATTCGCACCTGTCTGATGCCCATTGTCCGTCGCAGTCTCTGAAAGAGATAAATTGGAAAATCTCACCTGCACACGAAATGAAATGCCTCAATTTTTCTACTGTGTACGCCAGTCCGTGAAAACAAACATAACGATTCTTGCATAATAGAAATGTACGTATATGAACCTAGGAATTTGCATTTTTTCCATTCATATGGCCTTTGTGAGCAACATCAAACAAACGAGAGGTACTACCTTAAATTTTAAAGAACCGTACATAATAATAATAATAATAATAATAATAATAATAATAATAATAAAAGGTACATATATTTTTTATTTAATATTATAATCCTCCATATAATATTTTATCCATAATTAATTTTTTTGTGTTTTATGGGCAGTTTATTAACTGGATCCCAAAAGATCGCAGTTTGTTCGAAGCAATGGTGCGGACGTTGCCTTTTACTTTTTGTTCAATAGTTTGCCTTTCAAATGTTAAAAAGCACCCTAGATGTCACACGAGGGGGACTAGACAAGAAATACGTACGTTGGTCACATTTCACCAAAACACGAAAACAAGTTCGTGTTTGTTTGTCGGTCGAATATTAGTATCATGAAATATTTAATCTGCTACAGTTCAAGGAACACAAATTCAATTGTATATTCAGATTATGATAATAAGTTTAGTTAATTATCATTTTAAATCTTTCATTAATTATTTAAAATGGAACAATGAGAGTCATCGCCAGGATACATATATTAATAAAACTACGTGAATATATATATTGATTCCGATTTGAAATCGGATAATGAAAATGAATAACAAAAATAATACAAAATAAATATTTTCGCTTAGACAAGTGTATAGAGGAAAAGGGGAATTTCAACGTTCAATAGCGTTCCTCCGTACGTTTGTTCAATACAGTGTTTTTTTCCATATTGTAATCAAAACTCATTGGAACCGAGAATTTGTGTTTAAAACAAGCAATACCTCAATGTTTTGAAACTCCTTAATAATTCACTTGCCGATCGCTACAATTGACGTTTGACGTTTCAATGTATTCGTTTTGAATCGGAAGCTAATGGAAGTTAGCTGATATCAGTGTTCCGAACACGCGTGTACGGGAAGCTCTCTTGTTGGAAAGGCTCGTCCTAAAATTGGAAACGCCCCAAAAAGTTTGTTTGACCGCAAAAATAAATTATTTTTTGGAGTGCAACGCACGCAACAGTGCATATCCGTCAACGAGCGTAGACTGCTAAATGTGCATATTGACCGTTAAATGTGCGGAGTCGCGGGGTCAGGGGCGGAGGGGGTGGGCTGGCATGTGTACCTTCATCTGTAAATGTGCGAATTCATCGCTTCAAGTGAGATTATACGCACTTTGATCGCGGCTAGTGGACGGTCGGGCGGCATGTGG
>BOPP01000043.1:2328195-2341165 GCA_017312745.1 Gryllus bimaculatus
TATATATACTAATTTATATTTATGAAAACTGATAGAGTGTACAGAGTATAAAGTAGCGATTGGTAGAATAATGTAAAATGACGGAAACTAATGCATACAATATCATATTTATTTGTGTTTATTAGTGTTTAAAAAAAGTATTTTATAAGTGTTGCAAAGGGTTCCAGTTAATCGCTTGTTCTTGTCTGAGCGATTCAACCTCTAGCACTGAATGTTGCAACATCCTGCACTTTACAGATCACTGTAATGGCCCTGCTGTGCTCTTGTGGAAGAAATGTCGATAATGTCGCAGAACTACCTAAGCATCATATTCGTTCATTAGAAATCTTGCTAGCCAATATTAAATAGCTACATTTACCACATAAACGAAAATTGAATTTGTACTGAAATGTAATTAATTAATAAATGTATACATTTCTTTTCGATATTAAGGATTACAAGAATGTCGTTAATTATTTCCAAGTCAGTATTGCCACTTTTCGGAAAATAAGATTTATCATCTGTTCTAAGGTTTCTTTCACTGCCTAAATTTGCAACAGGCAAAAAGGTATTCTGGCTATTTCCGCCATCGTAATTTGTGCTAAATTTGTGCTCACGCTCAAGTGATATCATCTTCGAATGGTCTTGTAGCACACTGCCATGTTCCATAATGTAACCTTCAATTCTTTTCAGAAATGCTATGACCACGTACTATATATTTAGTATAATAAATTTGTTTGCTTTGCGTTCGGCACAGATGGCAAGCTCCGTGGCTTGCCACGAGCTGTCGGCCCAACTCAGGTGAGGAAAGGACGAGCAGCACTTGATGACCGAACAATTCCATTTAAAATATTATGACAAATATTAGTTTCTGGTTTGTTACTTTAACACACACATATAAAAAGCCTTTGTTGTGAACACTTTCAATAAATTTAAAATATTCCATTTTCGCTGATTTTTCATTATCTTACAATCACATTGTTCTCCATTTTTCTGAGATATATTGAATCGGTAATTTAATTACTTTATAAATTGACAAGATATTATTTATAGCAGTTTGACCATTATGCATTTTATTATTGCCAATTAAATAGAGTACTGTTCGTTGAACCGTATCTCACTCTCAAAGGACGTTACACCGGCATTATCCCCTGATCATGGCGCGGAGAAATTTTAGAGCCTTGTTCTGTGAACGGGAAAGGCAACTTTGGATATTGCGCAAATTATCCTTCATTTCAACGGCTGAGTAGAGCCGAGGTTATGGAGTCGATCCTAGAGGTCAACGACGGCTTTTCAGGTGAAAGAAAATACCTAGTATACAGTAACTTCCTTGTCAAGATACGTTTCATATTGAATGCAACGTGGGACTGAGAAAACTTCTCAATGAAAACTCCATAATCACATAGTAGTTTTGGATCATAATTTTACATATCCATTTATCAGATTGCAATGAAGGACATAAAATATTATTCATTAATTATTGTTTACAATACATTTAAACATTGTTTATGAAAATTGTAAAATTTCATATTATCAAAGCCTGTCATTCGTCGTCCGACCGTGGTGGCGTGAGGTAGTCAGGTCTGTTGCTATAAAACCGTTACTTCGCATTTCGCCACTTCAATAAACGGAGTGGCGAAGAGTCATGCGTCGCATCGCGACAATATAAACTTATAAACCAGTGACGTGAACCATACAAGTGCTACTAATAAACAGTTCAACGAAACAATTCCGGTCAAGTGCGACAAAGTGCTGATCAATGTAATGAATGGCATGCAGCTACGAACCTCCAACAAGCGAAGTTGTAAGTGCTGCATTGCTTGTTCTTAACAACAGCGATAACCTACCAGCACTAATGGAAAATTCTTGTCCCAGATAATCCAAATCCATTCACCGAACACGAAATGGAGAACATCACCAACAAACTTCCAGTCCAGATGTGTCCAGACTCCAGTTGCCCTTACCTAAAACAATTAGTTGAAAATAGAAAAACTTTCAACCGACACAACCCCCAAACCAGAAACACAAGCTTTTCCAACACGCCTACTCCACCACAAACAAATTCCCATTTCCCTCTTCTCTCCCAAACACCAATTCTCACCAACTTCACTCGTACTAGTAGTACCACTTCCCAGCCCTGCCCAAATCCTATCAATAATTCAAATCCAACCAACCTTCCCCAAGAACCACACCACAAATATCCCATTATAAATACAATAATTAATGCAATCACTTCCTATATAATCAATGCCATAAATACACTTATACCCATCATAACTAACTCAATTCAAAATTCATTCTCCGCCTACATTAACGGAAATAATGACAATACAACACCTTGAAGATTTTAGTATCGTCAATTAGAATGCTAACTGCCTAACAAATACACTTCTTAAATTCACACCGTGTAGATATAATTTGCATCACCGAAACCCACTTCAACGAAAATAATAAAATTTATATCTCAAACTATTGAATTTACGGAGCCGACAGATACCTAAGCAAAGGAGGAGGAGCTCTCATAGCCATCAATAAAAATATTCAATATTACCAAATAATACTACCATGTACTGATAACATAGAACTGTTGACATTAACTCCGAAATGAAAAATAGCATTTGGACTATAATTGCAGCATACAACATCCAAACCATAAACTGGATTTCGACAATATTAAAAACTACTTCAACAAAATAATACCGTACGTTTAGGGGACCTGAATGCCAAAAGTACCAACTGGGGTTTTTTGAACGCTATCGGTAATGGGAAAATATTAGTCCATATAGTAAATAGCACTGAGTACCAAATCCAAATACAGTAAAAGTTGCCTTGAAAAACGTTTACCCGATAGCTAGCTCAACAATACCTAAATTCAAAATTGTCTCCAACCTACTAGAAATAGAGCAATCAATCTAACCATCATAATACATACCACATTCAAAAAGACCGGATTAAAACCAAAAAGTACCCACAACGATAAGCAATATAAACGTCCTCCAAAAATAGTGAAACTATAACAAATAAATAACAAAACCTGCAGACTATGGTCGCAACTACAAACTCCAGGGCTAAAACTAGAACATGACATACTAATACGCATTGTTAGTAAATCAATCAAAAACTTCAACAATCAGCAATTTGAAACAATACTTCAATCACTGAACAGTAACAACAAATCCACATATCCAACAAAATATTAAGAAAAAAATAACATCCCCCCACTAAACCCCCCACAGGAAAAGTGTATAGGCCTGTCGAGAAAACCGAAGAGCTAGCAAATTACTTGCATCCACATTCACTCTTAATAATACTAAACCGCACCCTAGTCATATCACAATCAACAAAGCAGCAAACTATCAGACATACGGTTCACATCATAAATACACTACACATCACCTAAATAAATAAATAAAATCGACAAATCACTACCAGTCAAGAAATCCCCTGGACATGATAAAATGAACAATTTAATATTAAAAAACCTTCCTCCAACAGCCATTGCATATCTAACCAATATCTTTAACTCATGTCTGAGACTAGGCTACTATCCGCAAGTATAGAAACATGCGATTGGTGCAAATATCAAACAAGAATGTATCTCTAACCAATAGTTACCAACCAATCTGTTTGCTTCCCACGCTATCTAAACTACTAGAAAAATAATATTCACACAATTTAAAGCATAACTCTATAACACAAAGTCCATATAATGAAACAAATGGGATTCACCGAAAAAGTCCACGCATCACTACTCAGAATCACTGAAAACATCCATATGGCATTTCAAACACACTATCACACAATAACAGTCTTTCTCGAAATTTCTCAGACCTTTGATAGATCATGGCACGGAGCTTTAAACTACAAAATAAAAAAATATAGGAACTTCACTTTATTTTAGTCAAATCATTTCCAGCTTCCTCAACAACAGAATGTTTGCTGTTACAGTCGATAACTCTCATTCTAATCCAAAAGCTGTCAAGGCTTTCGCAAGGCTCCCCCGTTATCTCCCACTCTTTTTAACTTGTACGTAGCTGACCTCTCAAAACATGTACAGAAACCGCCCAATTCGCAGATGTCTGTGCTGTATATATTCTTCAGGTCCCCTCATATACACAATGAAGTCAATCTGTTGGTATACCTACAACAATTCGACAGCAGGGCAGCCAAAAACAAAATTAAAATCAACCCGTCCAAAACTGCAGCCAAAATATTTGCCTTAAGGCATTACATCCCCCACACCTCTTACAATTGAACCAAGAACCATGGCATTCTCATAAAACCCATAAAATACCTAGGACTTTTCTTAGATACCCGACTCACTTGGAAAAATCACATCGACAATAAAGTTATACAAGCAAAAATTAAATTACACCAACTAAAACAAATAATTAATAGATATGCTAAATTAACGTACAATTCCGCCTTACTTATTGAGAAAACTATCATTCGACCTCTACTTTTATATGCATTCACAATATGGATCAACGCAGCCAAATCAAATACCAAAAAACTTCAAATAGTCCAAAATCACAAATCCACCATGGTTTATCTCCAATTCACATCTTCATAAAGAATTCTAGTTAGAATAGTTAAGAAACCACATTATTTTTTATCTTCTTCTTCTACAACATTCTAAATATACCCAATCTAACCCCTCTAAGACTTTGCCAAAACTCAATTCACCCGCATCAAGAACAAATTTCCGTTTCATACATTCCTCAAAAAATTTTCAGAGCTCGACCGAATGTAGAGTGATCATACAAAGATTTTTGCAAGTTTATTGTAAATTAATAAGTAGATTTAAAAGAACATAACAAATGTGGAGTGTTTTAACACTGATCTTTGTCTTATTCAATCCAAAGGAAAAGAAATTACAAATAAAAAACAAAGCCTATAATGCCTATGTTGTAATTGACAACGGTCCAGGACGAACGGAATCTAGTATCGAATGTGATGACATTCCTGGTGTATGCAGGTGTAAGTCTAAAGAGGAGATGCCATCTCAATAAACGTTTAAAGAAAAAAACAAGGGATAATAATAATAATAATAATAATAATAATAATAATAATAATAATAATAATAATAATAATAATCGTGATGTGGGGAGAGTGATCTAGACATGATTCGATGAACAAAAGAATAAAATTATCAAAAATAGAAAGTAGAATAGGGATGTCCTTTAATCTGTACTATCATTAAAAGTATATAATATGGTAATAGGGGAATAAAGTAATATAGTAAGTACTATTTGCAGATTCGTATGATAATCATGTTGAATAATTAATGCAACGTTTTAATTTTCGACCCAGCGATGCTTTGAAGTACGAGACTCAGGCCATTACGTGTTCTGTACTTTAAGTCCGTACACAAACGTTATTATTATTTAAAATTAAATTATTTGTGAAAAGTTATCCGTTGAGGATTACACTTCTAACCTATACAGACTCAAGAAACGGAAAGTAATACATTTTGTTATGATACGTGATATACATGATACACGTGATACATGTTATACATGATATTAAGCATATTAAGAAAAGAAAGCACTGGCATGAATTCTTCGCTTATATACTCTGCTTATATACCTTCATATACTTTTATTTTCTTGAATACCGAAATTTTAATTAATCTCAAATGTTTTAAATAGCTCATGGGTAATTTTCTTGGTATGGGTATCTTCGGTTTGACTGATTTTGATCTAGCTTCCTTTCGTTCGTGACAAAAAAGGCACGATCTGAATGTAGTCAATAAATAAAACGTTTACCCCCTTCCTTAACATCACATACATATTTTACAGTTTTTGTCGTTAATCAAATAAAAATAAATAATTAACACAGTCATAAATAAATACCTAAATAAATGAACAAAGAAGTAAACAACACAAATAAATACAGAAACAAATAGAACCTGCAACTAGTGACAGCAAGTTCCCGTGGATGCGGTGTGCGGCGTCCAGGGGAGAGGGCGTGGCCAGGCGCATCGCTCCAACGCGCGAGGCGCGACAGGCGCGTCTGCAGCGAGCCGCGTGTAAACCTATTATGGCCTGCAATTTATGTCGTCTACTATTCACGTCGTTAAGAAGTTGCTCGTCTGCGGGATTAGAGGGCGCCTGCGGCTTTACTCTAGCTGATTTAAACTCGGTTCCATGAGAGAACGTCTGTTTCATTGTGCTGAAAGATTACACCAGCAGTAGGATGAGATTTTGGTTTTGAATAGTAAAAAAAATGTGGTTTATTGCAATGTTATCCTTTAGAGATACTCTAATAAAGTATAAGAACATACGACATTGTTAATTATTGATCTATGGATTGTTGTTGATTAAATAGTTATAATTTTTTCTGAAAGAATTGTATTTTTCTGACAGCAAAACATATTCATTCAAATTTTGCACCTCTTACCCAGAGTTTTAAGAATTCACTGTAAAGCCGTCCGGCTCTGTGCGCTGCTTGTCAACATGTGCCAGGATTAACGTCTGTGAATGATCGTGTTGTTGCCATGAAGGTTGGCCATTACCTTCCACATCATGTACGTGTGCACACAATGAAAATGACTTCGCTTTGCTCTGTTTATCAAACGGGTACTCCCTGTTACACACAGCATCACCACGTGCGAACCTCACTGAAAGATCGAAGGGGCTCCCCTTCTCTTTTAATGCAAGATGCGAGAGAAAAGAAGTTAATACTCCAACTGTCTGCTATCGTTGTAGCTGCCTGAAGCGACGGTGCTACGCCGTTTGCCTGTGAGTTAGAAAGAGAAGGGACACTTCATAAGACTCGGCGAGAGATTGAAACGCGGGATGTTCCCATCCATACAACGTAGAAGCTGGATATCTTCCGAGTCCTATATCGTCCCTCTCGCGCAAGTTTACATCACGCGTTACCAATAAGAAATGCAATAAAACTGCTTTCCATATTTTCCTGACAGATCTCACACTGGTTCAGATATGACGAATAAGTGGAAAATAAGCGGAAAAGAAAATTCTGAAAATCAAGCAGCGGAAAGGGACTCTGACATAAGCCAGTTGCAAAGGCTTTTATGAACTTAGGTAATAGTATGTGATTCATGAAAACAAAGGAAACGAAAGTCTGGCATCTGAAATGCTCACTAGGAGAAACCGCAGACCTGCTTCTGTGTACAGCATTTTGCACGAGTTATTTTTGGTACGGCTTTTAATATCCATAAAACTCGGGAAGTATAACCACGCATTCTTAAACAGACAGTGGCGCTGAATGTGATTATTGTGACTGCTTTTAATTTCCCTGGAGAATTTTAGAAATACTGTTCCACGGGGAGGCGCTGAGTGATGGATTGTTAACAAACTCGTTTGTTGGGTCCTGGATGGTTCATAGGTCGAAAGAGAAATGAATTCATCATGACTAAAAAACAAACACATGAAATACAGAACGTTGTAAACTTGTTAGGCATTTGCGGCATGCACAAGTCAATTTGAAAAATAAAAACTGGTATGAGTTCGTTTGAATGCGTTTGTTCTACGTTCTACTAAACTGAAAGAAAAAATAAAAGAATACTGTAATATTGGTGCAATCTTAAATACACTGTTGACAAAATAATTCCCTTAAAAATGCAAATTCCACTAACGTAACTTGTACATAATGCTGCTCTTCTTCACTTCGTTATTCTTTCGACTATTCGTGAACTCATTCATTGCAGTAAGACGGAAGTTAATTTCATTTAATACTTACTTCATCTTATATTACTTCACTTATTATAACAATTAAAACCTTAATTATTATAAAAATGTAATACATGTTCTACAGTGAAAAAGAATTTTCAAATTACAACATTTCCCTTAAAAAATATAAAGAAATAAGAATTTCCTATCCCATAAGACTTTCTGTTTCATGTAAACTGTTTCGAGCTGAAGCAAAGAAAAAAGAACTGGCATATCGCATCCCGTGAAATAGAAGACAAAAAAAAAAAAAAAAAAAAAAAAAAAAAAAAAAAAAAAAAAACACTGGTCAAAACTTGTCTCCTCACCATTTCAAGTTTTAAATAGAATGTACTACTATTGTTAAATTTGATGTAGTTGCACACATAATTGATATGTATTGTTCCAATATTATTATTATTATTAATATAATAATTATTATTATAAGTAGTAGCATTAAAATAACATGTTGAAATTAATTTATCTACTGTATATCTTAATCTAACTGTAACAAGTATTGTATTTCTAGGCCAATGAGCCCTGGTCCCTTGAGCAAATGCTGGGATGGCCCCTTGTTTGCTCCTGAACAGTGATGTAACTTCGCTCTCTCCACCCAAGGCGTCATATTGACCCGTCATACACGATTGTAATTGTATATGTGACTCAATAAATATTATTATTATTATTATTATTATTATTATTATTATTACAGTATATTTTCATTTCATTTTTGGTAGTATATCATTTTTGAAAAAGTAATCTTGGACATTTTCGGAATTTAGTTCCCTGAAGTTATCATAGATCATCTAAAATGATCACACAGATTTGCCACATCAATGGTGTGTTAAGTATTCTGCTTTATGTGATCCTCCTTCTACATATTCTCTTTTGCCCCTGCTTAAACTTAGTATTCGACCTAGTCGGTAGGCAAATACTCAACAATTTATTTCATTTATACATTAACAAAAGCCACTTGTAAATATGAAAGGATTGATCTAAATGTGAATTTAAATAATTATTTTAAATAGATAAAAGAGAAGTATTACAATGTTGCTGTAAAATCAGGGTTTAATATGAAATTTAGTAACAGTTAGTGACTAATATTTGTTTTTGTTCTCTAATCCTGAAATATAAAAGACAACCTTCGTACCATCTGATCCTCAAAAACTGAATATATTGTAACCTCCCCGATTACCTCCTTCCTTCGGCGATTCAGCTTTGCCCGGCTGCTTCGTCGGCAGACTCCCTAGAGGGAGGCATACGTGATTGCCTAACTACTAGAGAGAAAGACTTAGGCATTTTCTTAATACTACTTTAATCACTTTTGAAATTGGTGCGGGTGAAGCCCAGTGACATAAACAAATTTACAATTAACTTATAACTAATCTTAACTTAGAAAAGGCCGGTATGGCCAGAGTTCATCGTAGCTCCGGTGTCTTCGACATCCCGGGCGGTCGTGATGCAGCTCACAGGGGCGGCGTTCGAGCCTCCCAGCGCCCGGCAGGTCTGGCGGCGGGCAGCCACGGTCTTGCTTGCCCCAGTTGCCTTTGTGGCGGCCCCTCGGCGACTGCAGTGGCGGCCCTGGATTAGGCCAGCGGCGTGCGTCGACCGGGCGGCGCCTCAGCGTTGCTCCGCGCGGGCGGGCGGCAGTCGCGCCCGGGCGATGACGGGTCGCTTCGTGATATTGTCTTTCACGCCCCGGCTCTTACTCACATGGCTCTTTCGGTCAGGCACTCACTCGTGGAGTCCAGTCCCATCGTTCGGCTTCCGTCACATGAGCCGGGCTGCGATGTGTGGGAGGTGGCGTGGCATTCGGGGCGACCAGGCACGGAAGTAAGTGGCCTCGCTACTGCCTTAAAAGCAAGTGTTCTCGCGGCTGCCTCACAAACAATTGGCCTCCTCGCTACCTCCGACACAAGTGATCTCCCTGCCGCCTCGGAAACTATCGCCTCGGATCCTTTCATCGGCGGTTCCTCAGGAAGAGCTCGCGTGCCACGTGATTTCTCCCCCGCATCGTCTATTTTAATTGGTTGTCGCTCCACCCGCGGATACGTCCGCCTAACGGCGCCTATCACGGCGACTTTCCTCGAAGTTACCTCCGTCACTTAAATTCTAAGAACTAGGCGCGGGTAATTCCGTTGCTCGGTTTGGGGGTGCGGGTGGCGTATTTCCCCATACGTCACGACGGGTGCGTCCGGCGTGGGTTGCGTTAAACAAAGGGAGCGATTTTCCTCCTTTCCCTCGGCGCGTTAAGCGGCTCTCCCAGGTATGGCAGGAAACGGCTTTTCCGGCTGCTCTTAACGGCGGCGCGGTTCTTAATTAGATAAAATATTTTGTTCGTGTCGTCATCCGCTATGTGCGACCGTCCCATTACAATATATTGAATAAAAAGGCACTTTCTGCTATTAGATCTACAATATGGTAAAAACATGGCCGAGAAAACTTTTACGTAAGAGGAAATACAAATTTATTTGTTGAAAAATACCGGTAGAAAACGATATTTTATTCACTTAAGCTTGACTTTTACTTATTTTGATTATTTTTATTAATTATCCTATTTGTATTTTGAATATTTCTATTTGTGTTTGTATGGAATATATTGAAATGTTTCGACGGTAAATGGAACGTTTTCCAAATAAGTATCTAACATCATTGAAAAACATGTTACTATCAATCATGAACAATAAAAATTGTCAACTAAAACCAAAATTATAAAACAAGTTATGACATCTTAAGTATAGGGGTGTAAAAAAGATTTGGTAAAACATGTAAAAGTATAGGTAGCATTTTATATAAAAATTGCCTGTATTGTAAATCAATCGTATATACTCTACGGGTCTATTGAACTCGTTAACATGATCTATCCAACTGATGACGGAAGTCTCTTTTTTTATTCGTGTCAGGTTCATCGTAGTTTACATATGTGATTGATCATTATATTCTGGCCAAAATAAAGTGATCTTGGATAATTATTTATGAAGATTATCGTTAATAACCAAACTGCAGAAATTTAAAACGACAGAAGTATGACCTTATTACTGAAAAGTAGAATTAAAATTAATTGGAAAATTAAAGCGACAGAAGTGGTACTGGAAGATCGATGTAATTAAAATCTTAAGTGGAGGTGTAATCGATGACTAGGAAAAATATACGTAGTGACGCATTAGAATAATGAAAAGTGAAAGAATTAATGGATCATAGAACCAAATATAAAACATTATTAGAATTGAATAATTAGAGTAGAATAGGATAAGAATAAATTGCCGATAAATTTTGAGTGTCAAACCTATGTATGTATGTATGTATGTATGTATACTTGGCGCCGTAAACGGGCTCAGGACTACCGGCGAAGTCCCTGCCTCGTGGCTATGGGATAAGGTGGTACGTGTGGTTAGCACTTAGACGTCCCCGCACCGTATTCCGGTCTTCTCAACCTCAAAAGTGAGATTTCTCATTACACAGGAACAAATATGGGACGCAAGGAACGCACAGTATAGTGTAGGATCGACCGGGAATCGAACCTGGGGCAGCGTTGTGGATAAGGCATCAATTTAATTCAATTCAATTCAATTCAATAGTGGAAAAAGAGCACCCGTCACCAAGAGCCAGCCAAGAGCACGTGTCAAACCTAACCAATGTAATTTTCTTGTAGGCAAATATTAAGATCTAAATATCTATTTGGAGGTTAAGTGCGTGGGTTGTGTTTGTAATAAATATCATTTCTGAAAGTAGTATTTTTCGTTTTTTTCATACACACACATTCGATTCAAGTACTGTAACCTTGTGAGCTGTATAAACATTTTTGTCAATGAATGGAATAAGAATGACTACTTTGACCAGGAGAAGCGTCACAGCACTGCACGTCATCACTGCAGTGCCTCTGACATTGTGGTCCTAGGTTCGAGCTCCGTCTCTGACAGGAGTTTTTACAGTAGCCAGATAGTTAGGTCGAATTCAATCGCAGTCTGGAGGAGAATTCTAGCGGGCTGCTTCTGATATAGGTTTGAGAGAGTTTAAAAATTTATCCGCGGTGCCCGCTTAGTGCACGATACCTCGTAGAGGAATACTCCGGTATCCGAGGGGAGGTCGGCGCCAGATCTCATCACCCAGACGGGAAAGATCACCGCCACATCCCGAGGAAATTAATCACGCACTACACTTACGGGACTGGTGACCTTAGCAATTGCCCCCACCCGGTGTCATCAATCAATCAAACAATCGAACGTCCGGTCCAGCGAATCAAGTGGCAGCCGCCGCTGGAGAAGTCGCGGCTCGGGCTTTAGCCCACGCGGAGGGCGTCCTCCTTCCCCTGACGACTGCCCGAGTGGTTTTTTGCGAAGCCCGCGTCGCCTCCGCGATCGCCCTTCTTCTTCTTCTTCTTCTTCTTCCCCGGAGAGTCCCAGGATTGAGCTGCTTACCCCCTCCTGTCCAAAGCCAACTCTCATTGAATAAATCCTCGACACCCCGGGACGCGCCGCTCAAAGAGGATGCACAATCGAGTTAAAGTAGAAGAAGACGACGCCGCCGCCGACGCCAAGGCCGGCAACGTCGTGGGTGGGAAGCAAGAGGAGAAGCGCGCGGACGAGGTGGGGCCGGGAGGAGAAGGGTGAGAGATCGCTCGATTGCGACTTACTACTCCCCTTCAAGTGTCGCACAATCGAACTTTATCAAGATCGCAACCTTTCACGTCGCGCGTACAATGGGTGCATTACGGCTTCGTTAATTAACGTTAACGAAGGCGCAACGAAGCCGTTGAAGCGGTGAGGCGGAGGGGAGGCCGCCGGAGCAGGTGTCTGGGCTGGCTTCCTTACGAGAAGCCAACTGCGCGCGGCGAGGCGCGGTTCCCCACCCGCGCAGCATGCCACGGCGACAGCGACAGGGACAACCCGGCCTTCGCGCTGATTACTTCATTTGTCCGCCCCACCCTACTGGCGGATAGGCGCAGGGGGCGGGGGCGGCCACGCTCGCTGTCCGCGCGTTGGCCTACAAATACCGCTCTCCACAGCAAAGCCCCTAGCAGCGCCGCCCTGCCCCCGTCGCTCGGCTTACGTAGATTGACAATTTAAATTTCAATATGCGCGCGCCCGCTTCACGGGGGCGTCGGCGGAAGCGGCCGCTACGTATCGCCCTTTTTATCCGGCCCTAGTCCGCGATTTTATTGGGACCGCACGTAAGATTATAGGGCAGGGATTCGAACAAGATTATCTTGTTTACGTCAAACTGATTGTAAGAGCTTAATGCATTATGTATGACCGATGCACGAGCGACCGCAGTGGCGGCAACGGCAGGGCGACGACGGCGGCGGCGGCGGCGGTGGC
>BOPP01000043.1:2341737-2377843 GCA_017312745.1 Gryllus bimaculatus
CGCCCCGCCCGCGCAGCCGGCATGCCCGCCAGCACGATGCGCTGTCGCCGCAGCGGTGGAGGTGACGCCTGGCGCCCAACGAGGCGGCATCTTTGGTAACAAAAGCTTATTCCGCTAACCGAGCTCGCCAGCGAATTTAGTTTAAAGCTTAACTTATACAAGTAGTGTAAATCACTGCTGACATTGTAGTAATACGAGAGCCGTATTACTGAATGTTAAAATCCTATTTGTTCTTGATAAATAAGAAATCTTCAATAAAGTGTACTATTTCGTGTGCAAATGATTTTTTTCAGAACTCAGAGATCACTTCAGTAACCGGGCTCTGTGATTCAAGGGAATTGAAATGAATTTTACATAAGGAGCCCATACTTTTTGCAGTATTTACCTTTGGCTAATAAAAGTGTTGATTGTGATGTATTTTTCGTGCGAGACAGTTTTTTAACTAATTCTTGTTTGTTCTCTTAATTGCAATATGCCGTGACTTGATTGACTGTCGAACTCTTTCTTGTAGATGATCCGAGATTCAATTTTCATTTTTTACTTTTTATTTTTTGGATCGTCCACCTTAAGACTTAACACAACATTTTAGAAACTCAACAAAGTATACATGTCTTAAGAGTTTTATATTATGTCTTATGGAGTAAAAAATGGATTTATTCAAATGGAGATTAATTTTTGTTTTAGCTTGTAGATGGACAGAATCAGTGCCCGAAATGTCTATCATTTTTATCATCTTATCAATGTTTTAAATGTGATTGTATTCAGAATCCAGGCAATCAATTTTGAAGCCTTGAAGAAATAAAGTGTTGAAAACAATGAAATGCGTCATGTAAATAGTGTAAAAAATTATTTTTTATAATTTAATGTTTGTCAAAAATGAATGAAAAATGAAATAAGTGTAATAATGAATTATTTTTTGCAATTTTTGAAAATACAGAGGAAGAGGAAAGAATTTTTGAAAATACAGAAGAAGCGTGTGGAGAAAATTTTTTGAGAATATAATTATGAAAAATTGCCTGTATTTCACGCAACATTTCGCGCAAGCTATTCATAGTTTCGAAATATTGTACTACATGTAATCATTTAAAGTTACGTTTTAAAGAACATATTTTATTCAGGAGACAAATGTCCATCTTTAATAATTGTTTTGCGTTGCACCATTTTTCAGTGTTCTTTTCGCTATCCAAAGAAAAGAAAAGTAAGTAAAAATTCACTGCTATTATGTAAGAAGAAGGCATGGTCGTTTAAAGCTAACTCGACGTCACTCCGAGCGCAGCGCGCTGTGGATTTGTAGTGCAGCGACAGGGAGGGGCGTAAGTGGTCGTGTGGTAATGGGAGCCTCGCGGAGTCGGCGAGTGGGACGCGAGGTGGGACAAGCGACGCCTCGCGCTATGCTACGCACTGAGGACGGGAAAGGGAGTGGAATGTGCGAGGATCGGAAGGGACAGAGCTTAGGGCGCGGAATGGCATGGGTTTAGATTTCGGGGAACGATTAGCGGTGGAGGGGAGCAAGGTGAACTTGGGTGATGATCATGCAGGTGTTATGGAGTGAGAGGCATGATATCAATGGATTGTGACGGGGTGTTCAAAGTGGGTGTTGTAAGCGTGGTAGGTTATAACAAGCTAAAGGTGTTGCAGCCGCTTATAGATTGTTGTAATATTTGAAGGTTATACGTAATAAAAGAGTAAACCCTTACAAACATTTCGTGTATTTAAATGATATTGCTTACATCATCGCGGTCATGAAGAGTGTTCCTTACTTATGTTTTAGTAAGTTGTTCAGAGATAGAGCATTTTTTATCAGAGACAAAATGACTTTTAATTTAAAGGGACATTTGCGCAATTTCCAAAATATTCAAGTATGAGCCAAAGAGAAAACGTGATCATTTTTCCATGTTTCTTCTTCCTCATTCATGTTATTTGAAATGAAGGCCACTCTTTACATTTTTGTATGCATATTTTATTAAAACAACTATTTTTATTCTTTACTTATAATTAAAACCAGCATATCAACCTACATTTTTCTTGCTCAGCAAACAAGATAAGGTGCTCACAAAACAATAAATGTTACAGCTCAATTGTACTTCACTTCTAATAGCTCATAACTCATTGTGTGTGTATTAAACAGCTTGGTTGTGAGTGTATTTAATCGTAAATTTTATTCATCTTTAGGGGTCGGATTTTAATGAAATGTCATTTTTCTTTCCATTCTAGAACAATATCGTTTAAAATAGACAGTAGGAAACGATCCATTTTTACATACTTTTTAAATTTTTTATCAACTTTGACTAAGAAGTTATGTTTTACCATTTACGTAATATAACATACACAAATGTAGTTACGTTGTTAATGCACTTTCGCTGATTTCATCTACTTTAATATAATTTTAAAAGTACTTGCTTCTAATAATATTAATGGCATGGAACAAATTTTCTCCACAGAATTTTTGATTTGCCTATTCAATTTCATCGCTTGAAATTGTCAATACAGCTATTGTGACAATATAGTCTAAGGTGTCTGTGACACCTACCTCTTGTCGGTTCAGACGATTTCGGGATCACTAAAGATTAGATTTCCTGTCACAGGACAGTCCAAATAAAAACGTTTGCTAGCTGAGTTCACTTGAACGAATGGAAGAAGCCTCGTTTACATCAGTAACGTATCCAACATCTCGAATTCTTGATCCGAACTAATTTTCAACACATTCTTTACGTCATTTTTCTTTGTTTTCAGGGCATTTTAAAAACATTATAAGAGCATACTATTGATGATTTTTGATAATATTTTAGGTGGGGAATGCATGGCTCACAATAGCCAAGTCATATCCAAGTCCCTTGCCTTTCGCCAATGAGGTTAAGTTTCGATTCCCCGACGATCTCATTGACATTTTTTTCTCCAAAACGAGCTTGACTGGTTCACAGCGGCTACTCCAACCTCTGTGAAGTGTCCTAAATACTACTACTGTCCTGATTCCTTCCTCATTCTGGCCACTGGGTAGTGACGAATAGATGAGAAGAGGCGGTTGCTGGGAGATCCTACCTCGCGGCCCTCGTCACCACTGTCTGCTCTCCCAGATACCCTTACGTTGAAGAGTAAATGGTTGCCAATGACCTCGAAGTTAATGCGACCTTAAATAAACAGGAGTAAAGAAAAAGCTCGCGTTCTTCTTACGAGTTTCGTGCGAGCGTCGAGTGCGCGTGGGGGAAGGTGTGCGCGCGAGCGCGGAGCGGCGGCGGCGGCGGCGGCGGCGGAGTCGGGCCGGCCCGGGCCGCCTGGATGAGCCCCCTCAGCGCATTTAGCTGCCATTTATAGACCGCAAACGCAAGCTTTGCGTGCGCCGCCAATCTGGAAGCCGGCGCTGGGCGCGTCGTCTCTGGCTTTTGACGGCCGTTCTCGACTCAACGGGCGCGTGAGCGCAGCGACGCTCCAGATTGGCGCTTAATGGCCGTATGAATAGTCGAGGGCGGGGCGGGGGCGGGACGGGGGCGGGCCCGCGAGTCCGCCACGGGGCGCGTGTAAACAATGAGCGCTCTCCGCCCGCGCGCCGCGAAGGCCGCTTTCGCCAGAAGGCGTATGCGCGACGGGTCGTCGAGGTGCGGCGTGGCATACCCTTCCTCGGGAGGGGGATTACGATGTTCGGATGTTTTAGGGCAGTGATATTTCTTTTGGTATTTGCTTGTGAAGTGAAAAAAAAGTAAGTTGTATTTCGCGCCTTCGATGGTATAACTGCGTATCGGGCTGTTATACCTGTGTTTGCAGGTTCAAACACGAGTGAAGGCGTGGACTTTCATGAGCGAAAAGTGTCTTCGTACGACTTCATTGAGGTGGAGGGGAAAAAGCCATGTTGGACATTTACTGCATGTGAAAGATCCTCAAGCCTAAGAAAAACCTCTGAGATAAATTTAAATCACCTCTTTTTTTGCCCGAGTCAACTTTCTTTCTTTCTAGATTTTGAAAAGACGGCAGTGGGATTTGCGGGGTCAGACGAAAAGGCAGGCCAGACGGCCTTAGTCTTACCATGTAAAATATAGCTTCATTGAATTGAATACCTCAAATGGATCCTTTGGTGATTTGTTTAATATTTTTCTCGCCAATATGTAAGATATTAACCTTCGAGCACTGGTGCCTATATTTGGGACATGATTACTCGCGCGTTGTATTTTTACAACATTCAACATTTTTTTACATTTCTATTCTTAATAATAGTTTTTTTTCATTTTAATAGTGTAGCGTCACGGCTTGGCAGCAGCAAGCCGAGTGCAAGGTAGAGGGCTGGGGATCTAAAGATAGAACAAAGAAGGGATTTTCCGACAGGAAATGGTCCCCAGGC
This sequence comes from Gryllus bimaculatus, assembly GCA_017312745.1. Classification (NCBI taxonomy): domain Eukaryota; kingdom Metazoa; phylum Arthropoda; class Insecta; order Orthoptera; family Gryllidae; genus Gryllus; species Gryllus bimaculatus. Next base: position 2,346,068 of record BOPP01000043.1, read on the forward strand.
CAGGCAGCGCCAGGGAAAGGCTTTCCACCGCGCGGGGGTGGGGAGTAGTGACGTAGGAGGTCAGGTGACCTGGACCTATAAAGACGCCATGGCGAGACGGCGCGGACGGGTAACGTTTTCTGGTTTTCTCGTGGCTAGACCACAAAAACTTTGTCCGCCCAGGCTGATGCGGAGTGCCGAGGGCACGTGGTTGATCGATGAGTTCGGACAGGGCGATGTGTTCTTCAAACACATTCGGGCAGATCGTCAATCTGCCGGGGCACACCAGGTGCCAATCTGCGACGCGGCCTTGCCGGCTGGTCGTAGGCGTCGCCGCAAGGCGCATGTAGGGAGAGGAGGGCTGCAGTGGTAGCTCTGGCAAACCGCCTTAGAGTGAGAGTTGTAAATATGTACAGTGTGTAAATAAAACTTGTATATACTCACTCGTGTCTGTTTCCTTGTGGTGTAGATCACTACACATGACGTTACAATAGCATTTATTTAAGCGCTTTACATAACTTCGAATAGCCATGAAAGAACTTAACAATGAAAACATGTCCGTACTTTAAAATATATCTTTATTTAGGGGATTGCATTAAGGGAAAATGTATATCTTCGTAATTATTGTAGTAGAAGAAGAAGACGCCGAAAAAACTTCATATGTTTGCAGTCTTTGAAAAATCAGGGTTTTCAGCGAAAATGAAACCTGCAACATTCTTTTCAACATCCTACACACTATCCAACAAAAATGTGTAAGAAAAACGATGTAGCTGTTGTTTTTTTAATTTTGAAAATATCTCAGTGGCTACTAGCAAAGTACCCCCCCCCCCAAAAAAATGAAAATATCGTTTTCAAATTCAAGAGGCAACATCATTATTCAGATCAATTGGCATATATTAATTTTGGAGCAAATCAACTGAACGATTTAGCCGCTAGTGTTGTTTACAGATCGAAGAACAGACACGTTTTGCCCGCATTCGATTTTTCGGTATCAAAAAGCCACACACATGGAACCTGGTTACAACAAGTGTTAGAGGAAATTTTTTCTAAATTTGACAACTCGATTTATCCACTTTTTCGTTACTTTTTTATACTTAAAGAACCTGTTGTAAAAATTAACACCAAAACTAGCGCGTTAAAAAATGTACAACAGACACACTTTTACTCTCATACTTCTCTCTCAGAACTCAACAAACGGTCATGGTAATCTTTGTTTCTGCTGTAACAAGCAAGAAGTATCAATAAACGAATACCTAAAAGTAATTCACTACTGAAGCGCAACATTTCATGAAACTATGAAAAATGTTCCCCCGTTGTACTTTTTACAACAGCGCGAGTGATCGAAGGTTAAACATCGTTCCCAATGCCACACTCTTTTCAGCAACAACCATGCCCGCAACCATGCATGATTCTCGTCAAATCATCAAACAAGTTGGCGAGTGTATTATGAGAAGAGAGTTAATTTGTGTGTGGTACGAATGTGATATTGGAGAAGATATTGAAAAATATATTAGTGTATTAATGTTCGAAAATATCGAAACAAATCTCCAAAATACTGGCATGAGCCAAAATTTAACATTGCGTTTCTTTTCGTATTAATGAGTCAAGAAATACCAAGACGTCATGGTTCAATCGATAGCTGCTAATTTCTCGGACAATCGGTTGCTTTACTTGATTACTGATGAAACGTATAGAACCAATAGAGAAAGTATCAAGAACGAGAAGCAATAGTGTTCCTACAGAAATAATTTCCTCCTTCATAGTAATCACCACAACGTTTTGTGTGTAACGTGCCTTACTTCACGTTAGTTCACTTTAGTTCACGATTAGTTCGTTTAGTTCAACATGTAATACGTTTTTTTCTTTGTCGTTTCTAATAACCAAACTAGTAATAAGAGAAATTATTAACATTTCGCGAAAAAAAAATAAGTTCAATCGAAAGCAGCCTTTTTCAATATACTGTATTATAGACATACTGTTTTTTGTGAAAATTGAAACTTACAGAAGGAATGCTCGGAAGCACTTAAAATTGGTGGAATGTAGAAGTGTAGCCGTGAGAAGTGATCAATTTGCGTAAAGATGGCGTACATGTTGGCACAGCAGCACCTTCCTTTGTGTGACAGATCGAATCAGTATTAAGCCACACTCAGTCGGTGTAGGGCCGTCAAGCAAAGAGGAGAAGTGAAAGTAAGTGCCGGTATGCCGCGTCGACTGCAAAGGGCGCAATATCCGCATCTGAGTGAGTGCGAACGGGGCAGAATAATCGGTCTCCGGGAAGTGGGTTTGTGGTACCATAACATTGCGTAACCACCAACACCTCAGACAGCAATGGGCATGTGAACGTGTTCACTGTTGTGCTGTGTCAAAAAGTAGTTTTCTCAGACGAGTCATGCTTCAATTTGTGATTCAGCAATGGCAGAGTACGTGTTCGACAGTACCGTGGTGATCGCAATCTGTCATCTGGCCTGCATTGTTCCGCACCATAGCTGACAAACGCCAAGTGTGATGGTTTGGGGCGCGATTTGCAACAATGTGCTATCTCGCTTCGTACGCATTGAGGGAAATTTGAACAGCCAACGGTACATCTGTAAGGTTTAAGAGCCTGAGGAACTTCCCCTCCTGCAAGAAGCTCTGTATGCCATAATTCAGCAGGACAGCGCTTGACCACATGTGGCATGCTTTCTGAGAAGAACTTCGAGTACCACTGATTCCCTGACTTGCACGTTCGCCTGACATGTTGCCCATGGAACATATCTGGGATATGATGGGTTTGTAAGTTGTTCGTTTCTGGTCTCCTGCGGCCATTGCCGATGCTTGGGGGTCCGCATAGAAACCGCTTGCCACTGTGATCCCTAGCAGCATTCCGCGCTTTCTTCCAATCCAATGGAATGAATTTCATTGTGATATACGTCTGCTGCTCGGTGTTGCAATTTTCAGAAACACCAGTGTAATGGGTGTATATATATATATATATATATATATATATATATATATATATATATATATATATAGAGAGAGAGAGAGAGAGAGAGAGACGATTGATTAACTGAACAGGAAAGTCCTAAAAGGTATTATAAATATTTCAAAACTTACGCTGTTTTTCAAGTAGTACAACCTACCCAGGACGTACACTGTAGTTCAAGATATAATTTACTATACATTCTCATTCCATTGGTCATTCAGAAATTCAGTTACTTGTCCAGAAATAATTTGATACGAGGAACTCCACACTTTTTTGTACATATTGACAAGAAAGAGACGTAAAGTGACATTGAAGAGAAGAAAAATACTAAATAAGGTTTTCTCAATACTTCTATTTAGTTATTATCGTTTGGTATCATGATATGAAGGACATGGGGCAGAAGCAGATAAGACCTAGTGATTGAAGCCCCTCTGTGCATGTAAATGTAAATACTGGTGAACTGTTCGTTTGAACAGTACAATCGCACCTACTTCGAAAGTCACCCTTATTCTTAATAGCAGAGACTTTTTCCTCTCTTAGTCGCTAATGATTCTTTTGCTATAGTATCAGCTGCAGCAGGCTTGTAGCTAAGAGAACTGCTTCTTGTCAGCCGGGGCCAAGGTGTACTTAAGCGCTCTAACTTAGGAAGACAAAGAGCGGTTGTGCTTGTTCGCGTCTGCGCGCGATGTTACCCTGAAAGCAACAGCGCCCCGCCCGTTAGAATATACCAAATGGCTCGACGAGCGGTTTATTGTTTCTTGTTTATGTGTGGGTTAACTGTAAACACAAGTGTAAATACACAACTACGGAGAGTCGCAACGAGAAATTTTGATGGGCGAGTAGACACATTATGACGTTTTGCATAATGTTGTTCATTCATCTTCTGAACTTACGAAGAGCGAAATGCTCCCAGCTGCCATAAAAGACGGATATATACTCGTAAGTGCTTTACGAACGCTTTGTTTAAGGACATTGCGGTTTCGACCACCAACTGACACTTTTAGAAAGAAAAGATATGAGAATTTCATGTAGATATATCCGTACGTAGTAACTTCGCATATTGCGTATCAAAGCATTCCTAAAAAAATTGTATTACAATAGCGCTAATGTCGCGTACCAATATATTGAAATTATTATTATTATTATTATTATTATTATTATTATTATTATTATTATTATTATTATTATTGATAATACTAGCGAACGAAATTAAACTATCGCATTATTAATCAATAACACAATATACACAAAATGCAGTGCTGATGGATTTTCTTTCCTTTATTTATAATTTTCCCCACTAAATTGCTCAGAAAAACTCATCATAAACAAACACATTTTTAATCTGGAGATGGATACACGAAATTCCCCGTTGAGAAAGCAGGGCTCTATAAAAAAAACACCCCTTTGATGAGAAGTTGGCTGAGTTTAGCTCTAAACCGGCATTGTTGCTGTCTTTGCCGTGACTCTGAATGGGACTCCTAGGGTTCGAGTTCCGACAGAGGCCTTCGGATTCCTCGTTTTATCCTCTCTCCTTACACACATGTACACATACGCACTACATTACCGCACATGCTACGAGACTAGTCGGGAGCTTGAACTGGTCCTGGACGGTGGCGATGCCCCAATGAGGGTGATATCTGCAAGTAGAATTCTCCACAAGGCGATGTTTAGGTCGGCACCGTATCTTGCCATTGAGGGGGAAGAGGATCACCGCCAAGTATAAAAAATCACTACACTAAGTGTACCATAACAGTTGCCCGGAAAGATTCATTCGAAAGATTGACTCCCATACAAAACCAAGAGAGACTCCAGTCGAGAGGAAAGCGAATTAGTGTTGCTGTATATTGCAAATCCTCCAATCCCCAAATCCTGTCGTATTTATTCCCCTGTCGCCAAACTCTCTTTAACTATCTTCAGAATTGTAGGTAGATGTATTTTACCGACCTCGATGACAGTCATTTGATAATTATCAGTCTGTATTGAATATGTCTCTAAGTAATGATTTCCGTGGTCTCGTATCTGCAATTTTTGCATCAGTAATATTTTCAACATTTTTGTTCACTCTGGTGGATATAACAACAAATTAATATATTTCAATTTTATGAATAATCAAACGTTAAATGGATGTTTAGGGCGATACGGAGACTAAATGGCCAGGATAAAATCTTCGTTCTAATTCATGTCTTTATCCTCGTAAAAATTTAATATTAAAATACCCCAAACAAGTATAATTGTATGGGGTTTGAAACGTTGTGTATTTGATTACACGAATAAGATTTACGTAGAACTCTACACAATAAAACCTTAATTATGAACTTGTAACCAGTTTTAATTTGTTTAATATTAATTTTTATTTATTTAATAATTTAGTTCCACTTCTGTCTCCAAATTACGAAAGTTTACCCTTGTAACCTTTGGCGGTGTAGAGTATTACACTTTTCAAATTATGCCATTTATTTATTTTATTTCTTTACCTTGTGATTTAGTGCCATTTCTATCATTGAGTGGCGAAATAATCTTTCTGGATAATATCGTCAAAATACAGTAGTGACATTGAAAGTAAATTGTCGGTCCCAAACAGTGAGTATTGTTTCTCACAGAAATTAATTGATATTGCAAAATATAAAATAAATTCATTATTTTGGTAGCTATTTCGAACCGATGTTTTTCTATTAATATCCTCATTTGCCAGACAAAACCCCTAAATCAGTAGTAGATCTCACGACACACGTAATCCATTTAAATGACAATCATTTGTATGAAATAATAACTGATTATTGTTCATACTCGAGTATTCTGTACCCTGAACGTTTTTATAGCCTTTATTTACAGTTATATGCATTAACGTCATTAAATGCTTTTCCAGTATATGAATGAACTTCATTTCTAAGTTTTCATTACATGCTGAAAAAACTACTGTTATTTATTTTTGTCCTAATTGTAACGTTTTAACATGTTCCGTGCTCCTTCTTTGTGGACGTATTTTTGTTATATTAGTATTCATTATTAATTTTATAATATGAATAAATCAGATTATTTCAGTATCCAACCTTGAAACTGAACTAATTACCAGCATTTTCCCAGACAAGTCCGTTTTGATCTAAATCTCTTATTAATGTTAAAAATAAATTAATTTGTGAACATACAAGTGACAAACTGCACTTTATTGCCACACTAAATTGTGAACTGTGAAAACCGCGCCTGCAAACTGCACGATATTACCATGTGGAAATCAATCTCATGTTCACAGCGGTTCTGTAATTTTAACAGCACACAACGCGTAAATTAAACCGGGAGAAAGGCGTATGCTTACCATAACAAGAGCAGGCGCATATAAATATTGAGTTTGCATACTATTGCACCGGCATTTTCTTTCAGCCTCATTTATACTGCCCGACGCATTGGTCATCGAATAATCGAATGCATATGATCGTACTTCGCTTGAACAAATATGGAAGTCTTCAAATGTCCATTTAGTTTCATGATAATGCAAATCATGCTGAGGGAACTCAGCGAATGCTATTGAATATTTAGATAAATATACAGGAAAACTCTTAATGAATACATTTTCATATTTGAGAAATGAAATAAGTCTAGAAATGTCTTTGGTAAGTGTATATAGTATTCGAAGTACATTTTTTCAGCTCCTATGAGATTTCTCCGTATTTAGCAGACAATCGTGATAAAGCTATATATATATATATATATATATATATATATATATATATATATATATATATATATATATATATATATAAAATTAGGTGGCTCCGTTTTTTAACTACGAATCTTAGCTATCTTTTGCACATTGAGAGAAAGAGAAAGAAAGAGAGAGAGAATACACACGGGCGTTTATGAAAATTGAAACACTCAGAAGGAATGGTCGGAATCTCTTAAAAATCGGTGAATGAATAGAACAGTATATGCATAAGAAGTGATACAATTTGCATAGAGACGGTGTGCACGTTGGCCTGCCAGCACTGTCCTTTGTGTGACAGGTCAGATCAGTATTACTCCACACCTAGTCGGTGTCGAGCCGTCAAACGTCGGGGAAAAGTGAAACAAGTGCTGGTATGCCTCTTCGACGTCAAATGGCGCAATTTCAGCATCTGAGTGAGTTCGAACGGGGCGAATGATCGGTCTCCGGGTTTGTCGCACCATGACATTGCAGCCCGAACGGGGCGCGCTTCTACGATAGTGGTAGTCAAATGTGATTTAAATTGTGAAAAATAAAAAATAAAAGCAAGTAATTTAAAAATACTAATTAGTAGTGTTGCTGTTAACATTTGGGACCTCACCCTGCCTGATAGTTTCATATAATTAATATTTAACTTTACGTTTATTAGACATATTTCTTCATACGTGTAGTGACAATTAAAAACAGTTCTATAAACCTCAATCATACTGGTGACAATATAGGGGGAATGTTACTTGGCTTTCCTAAGACAAGTTCCAAGTGATCAAACAATAATTTAGATCAGATCGGGTTAGATATGTGATTCGAGGTGGGTAACTGTGTATTGAGTCCGGGCGCGCCAACTGTTGGTTTGTTAGTGCCGTAAGTGTAATGACTGTTATATCTCAGGCGGTGAACCTTTTCGGGAACGTGAAATCCTGGATCGTGAAATCCGGCGTCGACCTACAAGATTTGTGGTTTTGTTTTCTTACTGTAGATACAATCCCCAGCGGAGCAACGGTCCAGCTGGGACAATCTGTAAGCTTTTTACTGGCATCCCGATTTGTATGACAGTATAGTGCATGTATGTGTTTCTGTGTGTGTGCATGCATGTACATGTGTGTGCATTTGTTTGTGCATGTGTTTTCCATGTGAGTCCATGTGTATGTGCACGTGTGTGTGTATGTGTTTGCGCATGTGTGCATGTGTGTGTGCATGTGAGTGTACGTGTGTGTGCGCGCGGCGAATAAGAAGTGCTGATGGGAAAAGGGGGAGTAATGAAAAATCGTGAACGGCCCATGTATCGTTTGTTAGGGTACTGCGAAGACTTTCACCTGCATTGAAGAGAGAAACCACACAAAATACTAATCATAGCGCGCGCCCGCTAGATTTTCCTCCAGACAGCGACTGAATTAGTCCTTCCTACACTATGCCATCAGAAGTATCCGGGCACGTTGTTGAAAATGATTCAGCAGTTAGTTCCATCATTGATACTGGAATTCACAAGGGTGCTGGGGCACCCTTAGCCAACCTTAGACATACTTTCAATCAAGTACTGGAAGGTTTCCTGGGGAATGGCAGCCAATTCTTCACGGAGTGCTGCACCGAAGAGAGGTATCGATGTACATCGGTGAGGCCTGGCACGAAGTCGGCGTTCCAAAACACCCCAAAGGTGTTCGATAGGATTCAAGTCAGGTCTATGTCGAGACCAGTCCACTACAGGGATGTTATTGTCATCTAATCACTCCTCCACAGGCCGTGCACTATGAACAGGTGCTCAATCGTGTTGAAAGATGAAATCTCCATCCCCGAATGGTTCTTCAACAGTGGGAAGCAAGAAGGTGTTGAAAACATCAACGTAAGCCTGTGTCGTGATAGTGCCACACAAAACAACAAGGGGTGCAGGCCCATTCCATGAAAAACACGACCACACCATGCAGCACCATTTTGGACGTGTACGGATTCTTTTGATCTCATAGTGTTTGTAAGTAGTCCTACCCACTGTCGAAAATCGGTCACCTGGGAATTTTCGGTCAACGATGCAGAAGCGCGAACGATATAGACGATTGGATATGTGATGGCTGGAGTTTCCTTCCATGCCACGATCGCATGGTGCGTTACTTTGGATTCGAATTCGCCTTTCTAGGGAAGGGCGGTCGCTGCCACAGCCGTCTGTGCCATTTAGACCGGCAAAACAACACTCTTTCTCAGAATTAGCTGCATGTACATCAAACAACCCGAGCGGACTGGCTGTGTATTTGTATTTTTGAATAGTTGCCTGTTAGTGAGGTAAATTAGCTAAATTCTTGGAAATAGCATTTTCCACCTCTCTTTATTCTGCGGGTCTTCAAAACTCGTTAAAACTTTGTATGTTTTTTTTTCGGTTTTGAGAAGTGTATATCCACTCTGGCGATATTGAATTCCGCTGTTCAAATGACCTGCTCGAGGAATTATTGTAACATGCAAATAATCATTACGAACGTGGCATTCGGAAGGCCGATGCCGTGGCAACAATAACCTGATCAGGAGCGGATCGAGGCGTCCATTTGTAGGCGTTGGAGACGACACGCAGTAACGATCAAAGCAAGCCACCTCTGCCCTTCATTCGACGCTTTCTGCTGAAATTGATCACTTTGAACAGAGACGTATTAAAAATTCCTAAATGAATACAAAGGACGTTTTTAGCTCCTCCGAAATCATAGTGAGAATAATAGAGATGTCAATTTGAAATTATTTGATGCCTTCCTCTACAAAAAAAGACGTTTTAGGTTCAATCCTGATGGCTTCCTTTCCCTGAATGTGATGACTTTGTGTAATGTTTTACTGAAGAAGTGACATTTCAAACATTCGCAACGGTAGCCACATAATGCTGAAGTTTTGCTCAGTTTTGTGCAACGCAACATGTGACGTACATTAATGACGACGTTATGTTATTTTATGGAAATAACGAAATCACGGACTAGCGATACTAGCTGCCATTTTAGGCAAAAATTTCAGACCTACAACATATAAAACAGTTTGCATGTCAGACTCGCAGAAAACCTCCTATGAATCAAATTAGACAGCATTTTCACCTTATTAAATATTTTCAATCATGCGAAAAGCTCTACTAATTTTTCTGGTAGTCGAGAAAAGGTTTTCAATCCGAGGGTGTGATGTATTGGCAATGAGACTTAATATTCTGTAGTACAAATGATCTCCGTTTATCCAATTTAATGTGTTTGGGCCTAAACGATCTTGCCTGTTTCCGTTTGTTGTTCATGGATTGTGATCCTCAAGTAGTTCTATTCATGATCATGTAGTTGCATGCCTTTTTGTAGACTTCTGTTGTCGCTTTTATGCAACCAATTGAACCAATAAAAACACAATATTAACTTTCTTATTTCGCGAAAGCGTTTCAGTGTAGGTTATAGTTTTAAACTCTTTGCGAGCTAATTATTAATAATATATCATTAACACCTAATAGCTTATTATTGGTGGTAATAACAGCACATATTTCTCGCGTTTTTGTAACTTTTTTGTTAAGCTGTTTTCCGAAATTCAGAGAGATCAACGAAAATTATTCCTGCCCAATTTTTATAAACGTTCTTTACTGCATTCTATAAACAAATTGATGAAGTTATTGATAATCTTTTTTCGCAATTTTCCTCTACTTCAAGAAAAAGTTACGCAAAAAATACTTTTATTTCCAAAAAATGTACATGCATTTATTTAAAGATATAACTTTTAGAACATTTCATTACGGTTAATTGTCGATTTGCGATGTTAATTTTTTGAATTTTTTAATAATGGGACTTACACAATTTGTATAAGCATAATCTGCTCTATTCTAAAAAAAGAGGAAAAATTCGGTACATCTTTCAGAAAATAAATGTTTGAAAATTGCCTATTTTCCGCACAATATAACGCAAAGTAGTAATAAAGTAGTAATATTTTTGAAAACTTTTATTTGAAGTTATTTCAAGATCTGTCTTTCAAGAAAAGATATCATGAAAAAATTTGTTCAATATTGTAGTTTTACAAAGATGCTGAAAATATTGTGATTTTTTGCAATGTGCAAAATATTTTATGCAAAAAATTTGGAAAAAATAACAATATCGGTTTCAAATTCCTAGAACTTTGAGTTTGGCACGATCGATCCAAGAATATCAAATTTTGGAGAAAATTGACAACTGCGTGGGCGCTGACGTACACTGACGGACAGGAAGAAAGACGCTTAGCTGTACACCAATATTTCGTGTCAATGACTCAAAACGTGGATTCCGATCACACAACGTGTTAGAAGTAATTTACTATACATATAGACTATGAATGACCTACTTTCGCGATATCAGGGCTCATAATTGTAGTTTTTCTATTGCAAAATTATCACTTTCCGCTGCAATCTTACAACATTTTTGAGTTACGTTTCTAAATACTCTTATTAACAATTGAGTTTGATGTTTAATGTTCCTTATTTGTTATTGACCTTTAGATAACTTGAGATACACATTAATTACATATATTGCACATTTATTTAACTTCACTTTTTCTCATACTCTTTAAAATCGATTTTATAGCACAACGTTTGAAAGACGTTCATCTCCATCTTCAGGTTCTGTAAGAATGTCATTATGGTTTATGTGAGATGTCTTAAATACAAATATTGTTATATGAATTTAAAGCGGTACTTTTATTAGGTTGGTTAAACTAATGACTCCAAAATTGTATCCTACCTTCAATATGAATAAATTCTTACCTCAACCACCATGACCCATTCCTGTCTTCCCCTACCTTACGTTTCCCTCTTTCCTCTACCTCCATCGCCTTCACCTAAGATCATCCATGTTCTTTTCCTCAGTCTTCTGTAAACATTTCATTGACGTGACGTAATTGCGTTGACGTACATAATTGCGTTGACGTTTCAGCTAATATTGAAGGTAATTGTTGAACTTTCTTTGGGAAATCTTTGTATAAAAATCATCTAAGTTAGGCCTTCACTTTTTTGTCTGAGTGTCAATCTTACGAGCTGAATTAATAAGAAATCAATTTAATGTAATTTAATATAATTTTAATTTAATATATATAATTTTTATATTCAGTGTGACGCTCCATCTACTAATACTATATCAATAATATTTATAGAATGTTTTAAAAAATGATATGGTAATTTTAAAATTATGTTTTAAATTTATATAAAATGCATGCGCATGTGTACTTGAAATTTTGTTTGTTAATAAAAATAAGGAACATTAAACATCATGAAAATACTTTCTCTTTGCTAGATAAGTACGTAGAAGAAGTAAGTACGTAGAAGAAATTAGAAATGCACGTAAAAGTATATAACGCTAAAAGTTATTGCTTAAAAGTTATCTGTCTGTAGATTTCACTCAACGTGGTGGCCTATAATGTTTTACGGATTAATAAATCTTAATGAAAGATTTGATGAATCAATTGGCAATGAAATATCCCCATAAAAACATATTGCCAATTCGTTTTGCTGATCAAAATTACTCTGTATTTTAAAGGAGAGTCCAATTTGTTGGATGTTTGGTTGGATGGATTGGTTGAATTGGCAAATTTTTTGGATGATCACTTCCATGAAGTTCTTCTAATGCCTCATAATGAAATCACAAAAAACGTTATATTAATGTGGCTGAAGGTATTTTGACTCTGTTGCATTAGCAACCATTAATATGGGTCACCATTCATTGTGAACGTTGATTGCATTGAAACCACGTGAAATGCAGTCAGATTTTGTTCCCCAGTTGCTACTGAGTACCTTTTCTGGAATTAATCCCACGTTGAAAGCATAATCAGCTGTTTAAGTCATTTTCTCGGTTGTTGCCTGCCGCCTCATCAGATTCTCTTGGTAAACAACTTCAGTTTACATACTGCTCCAGCGTTAATTTAGAATAAAATCAAGCATTGTTATCGACATTAATTAGTTTAAAACGATTGCTAAAGATTTTTTTCTCATGGCACCTCTGCACGTTTCATACGGCCAACTTGCGCCAGATTACCAGCAGTTGAACTGTGACACTTTATCAGGTGACTTTTTGTTGTATTCATGCTTATTTAGAAAATAACAGCTTGCGCCTTTGTAATGACTTTGTTAGTTTTTTTTGCTCCATATTATTGTTGTTTTAAATCTTTTACCTCTCTCTTTTTTTGACAAATTATTTTACAATTTATGACCTAAAATGAGTTATCATCCGTTCATAAACGTTACGTTTCTTTCCTAATTTACTAAAGCTTCTAATTTACTTCTGCGATGCCAAGTATCAACACCCTCCGAAAATATAAACCAATGGTCAGCTTTTGGAAGAAGTTTATTTCTTATTGTTAACTTCAGAAAAAAATGTTTCCCCAGTATATTTTTTTTTTGAACTAGGCAATAAAACAAGAAATGCTTTTTAAAAGAATGTGATACCTGAAAAAATCATTAAACATTTAGTAGGTCGTTAAACCCCCAGCATTTTATTTTTTTATCTTGGACGATGTAATACTGTTGAGTAAGGCACTCATATGGATTCTTAAAACAGTGTTATTATATCACTGGAATTTTACAACGCTAGCTACTTCAGTGCTTCAATATAACAGTTCTTTTCAAAGACAAAAGAAAAGAGTTGTTAGAAACAAATTAGTAATATTACTATCTCAACTGAGACGTTCGTCGTAAATATTCATATACATAAATAATGGCTTTGTTTTTGTGGAAGATAACAATTTGAATGACACATACGAATATTTGATATATCGTAATAACATTATTATTGTACACAATTTTTTGCGCCGAAGTGATGTAAATTTCATTGTAAGGATCAAATCAATATTGTTTCATCTTTATCTATTACAGGTTTGATAATTAGTCATTTATATTTTTAAATAAATTAAATAATGGTGACTGTATTCTTTGTTCTTAAATTGGAAATTATATTTCACCTTTGGCAAAGCTAGGTGCTTCAGGCCTACGAGAAAATTAGTACTATGAATATGAAAGTTTTATTAATCCTAGAAAGTCCATGCCTTCTTTCAACAAAATGAGCCTAAGATGAGTCCGTGGGACTAATGAGGGATGAACGCTAATGATGTATTCGCTTTTGATTGTTAGAACGTACAACAATAGAAATGCATTATTTTATTACTATTTGTTATATTCTTGGACAATTAGCTTGTTTTTTGACACTGAAAACATTTCCATTGGCATTAACAATGTTCCAAACATACATTTCCTTTGCAATTATTGTAATGACATAGTCTTCGCACTGAACGATGTTGCTATAGTTCCTTCTGGCACTAATATCTTCTCCACCAGAATCATTTTCTGGGTTGTAATCTCTATCTTCGCTTCCCGAAAATAATCCATCTGATACATTTTCATCATATGAAACGAGGCACGCCTGAATCTCAGTATTACTCAGCCTAGCTATCTTGATAACTACACAAATGAAAGTAATTGATTCGTGAAGAGGTATAAAATCTCACGTTTCAGTTCTGAAAATCTTTAATTACTGCACGCAAAGAACTAGACCGCACAAAACCACACAGTAATCACGCACTGAAGCAACACGATACAATGAAGACTGGTATGTGCCGTCGTATCAAATGTAGTACGTATGAAGTGATCAATGTATACAAATTTCTCACAAGCAACAACAGAAAGACGTAGACGACGACATCTGACAATCACCAAAATAACCGGAAATTCTTTTCAGAACAACGCACAAATTTCAAGCCCCCCGGTAACGAGAAAAATACGAATCTATAATTGAGACATGTACTCTTCCCCAGGCTTCCGTGGCCTAAAAACTAATTTGTCGCAATCGTGTTCATGTCGTATTTGAATTTAAAAATTGAGAAAATGTTTGGTGGATCAATTAGAAGATATATTTGAAATAATATCTGCACGTTATGGAGTAGAGATTAAACTTCCAATAATTTAATGAGCATTAAAAGATGTGAGGAAAGGAGTGAGTCCATTGGAATCATGTCAGATTAATTGAATTTCAGGGCGCCAACAATAATGCGTGCATTAAAGGCAAGTTCAAATTACTTAAGGAAATCACTCCCTTTATATGAGAATGTACACACATTGCCCACCCAATCATATCAATCTGAGCAGTATATCACGGAATCGAAGAAGACCGTTGTTCCCTTTACACAACGAGAAAAATCATCTATAAAACTGTCTATGAGAGTTTTATGCCGGGCCGGAGCCCCAAACTCGGTATCTGTCACGGCGCCAAGCAGCGTTACTCGCGGCGGGGGCGGGAGATATACTCCGGGCTGGGGCGCGCCGGGCGGGTCTCCGTCGTAAAGGGCGCGCGTCGGGGCGGGGCGGGGCTGGAGGGGGTGGGGTGAGGTGCCTCGCGTGCCTCCTGCATCGCGTTGTTTATTCGCGGCTTCGCTTCCCGCGCCGCTTGATTCACCGCGCGCCGCCGCAGGTCGCGTGCTGCGCGCCGCCGCCCTCGCCGCCCCCCGCCCTCGCGGCCTCCGGATGGGGCCGGCCGACGGCGCTGGGGCCGGGGTGGGCGCGGCGGGGGCGGCGGCGGGGGGCGGCTCGGGGCGGCGCCCTCGGCGGAGGAGCGCGGCTAATGAGCGGGTATGATTGCGCGGCGGCGGCGACGCCGGGGCGGGGGGCAGGCGATCACCGCCTTTGTGGTGGCCTTCGGTTTATTTAGCGGCGGGGGCCGGGCGCGGGAGTGGGAGCGGGAGCGGGGCGCCGAGGGCGGGGCGGGGGCGGATGGGCGTGCGAGCGCCCATGAAAGGGACGGCGGGCGACGCGCGGACGGGTCCCTCGGACTCGCGCTCCACCCGACCTCCGCTTCGCCGCCTCACCGCTTCCCGGCCCCGCCCAGAGATGACGGCGAACCCGCTTCGCCGGTGGCGCGAGCCTCTCGCCTTTATTAAGGGGCTTAAAGGGCGAAGGAACCGTTTATCCCAGAAGATGTATGGGAGGGTGTCGGGCGGCGGATAGCTTACGGCTCGGGTGGCGAGACGTCTCCGCGGCGCAGCCGCTTCTCTCCGCGCCGCCGCCCACTCTTCGTCCTCCTTCCCGCCGCCTCGTTCTCGTTGGTCGCGGCTTCCCCGCGCGAATCGTCCGCCTCTTCCCGCGTCGCGATCCTCCTCGTCTTCCTCGCCGGTTTCCGCCGACGAGGCGCGGCGCGGCGAGCGGAGGGATCGAACCGGGAAACGAGGGCGGTGCCAGCGATTGCGCCTCCCGCCGTGCGAGCTCCAACGATCGATGCAGATTTCAGGAACGGAAAATCTCATAATCGAGAAAATTAATTTCGTCGAACGGAAATGATATAGCTGGGAGGCGCCTAGTGTAATTTCGTTGGGCGCGACTGGGGCGGGACGCGGATGGCAGCGGCAGCGGCCGCCGCCGCCCCCGCACCTTCGCGCGCGCAATCGGATCCTGCGGGACGACCTGTTGTGTGTGACCGCAGAGAACCGCTCCAGCGCCGGCCGCGCGCGGCGAGTGACTGGCGGGGCGGCCCGGGCGGAGCCATGCCCTGCGGCACTTAATTGCGCCTCCGCCCACGCATGCCAGAAAAACAGTTGCTAAAAGAATTCATTCATTGGTAGTTTCCGGCGTGTCATCGAATTGAGGTGCTGCTCCAATTTTCGCTTGGTGATGACGGAGAAACCACGGAAAACTACCCATCGGAGCAGCGCGGCCGCCACAATTTCCTCCGACAAGCGCTTACGTCGACCAAGCTGACCAGCTGGTTCGAAAATCTTTCCACCGTTGGCACTAGAACCCTAGAACTACGGTCAGAGCATTGCAGTGACATCAGTTGCTCTGAGGCACCTTTACCGGTGCTGCTAAAAGAAATTAAGTCTTATTGTACAAGATTAAAAGTAAGATTGCTTGTGTAGGGATGTTTAACTTTGCTCGTTTCATCTACTTGTCCGCCTACGAAAACCAGCGCTCCCGCGTACACTGGCAATTTCCTCATTGTATTATATTTATGAAATAATGCAGTTAATTGCTGTGTACAGCAATAATTTAGTATTAATTAACAAGCTTCTAAAAAAAGTGTTGTTGGTCCACTGCAACATCTCATTAAGAGAAGGACCTCCTGCTTGAGGAAGGAATTATTAATACTTTAATGAGAGGTATGATGATGATGATGATGTTGATCCTCGGTGAAAGGAGGATCAGGAAAGTACATCCCCGTCCGAGTGGGATTTCGATCCCACGATTTACTTCGATCCAAGATCGCTACACACAACAACTAGCGATCTCGGCTACCCGGATTGGCTTCAACAAATTATCAGTTTTCAATTACGAGTGTACAGCTCATTTAACAGAAAGAATCTTTGTTAATCCTTCTTACCTGAACGGAGGAAGTTAAAGGAATTATTGCACAATTTAGTACTAAGATTATTAAATCATAATACTTTCATGTTTTCTTTATTTCGAATTTCCTATTAAAGTTACCTACTGAGTTGTTGGTTTTGCGACCTCTGTGTGTTTTGGGGAGTCCAAATAAACAAGTCTTCGAGCCGACACTCTAGCTTCCAATTAAATAAATAAATAAAACCTCATATGTTGATCCATCTAAAAGTTTATTATTATGGAACGTATAATTATATTAATCGAACTCATTTTATTTGTAATCGTTTTTCATCATACGATCAAATCCGAACTAGTTTTCAAGAATTTGTTCAATTTTAAGTCGTGCACCATTTTTAAGGTTTTAGGTTCCATAACAGGTAATCTTTTCATACGATGATTCATGCAGTTCATGTATCACCCTAATGATTGATGTAACTTCACTGATAATGTTTATTTTCGTTGTTAACATTAGTATTAAATGAAAGTTGACAACTAAGCTCCGTTTTTTAAAGATTTTTCAAAGTGAATTTCAGTGCAAGTGTTTGCACACAAGAAATTGAAATCAATCTAAAATATGTCTCACTTTCGTAAAAACGATATTGGAAATTGAGGGAGCAAATTATTATAACTGTGTTTCAAAACAAATAATGCTTTACTAACGGCGTGCATTTTGCAAGCTCAAACGTCGCTCTTAAAATGCAAAAGAGTAAAAAAGTGAAATGTTTGGTAATAAAACATTTTCAATAATAATGCATGTAATTGATTGCTTTATTACTTTCAACAACTTATACTTAAAGTTACTTTTATTAATGACAGTCATATAAAAGTTAAAATAAGTCAAAATGAAAATGTTCAATTGTTTGATAATCTTTTAACCAAATTATAATTGTCTATAACAAATGGAACGTTTTATAAGTGGTTTAATGATAACATTTGCCTAAAACAATGGATAGACACTTTCAGTCCTTTTGCGTTTCGTTTGATTCTACATTTTTGTGCTCTGAGAGTCCAGTTGGTATTTGTCGTGTGTTCAAGCACTTACTGTTGTAGCCCTTTCCAACCCTTTGAGATGCTGGAACTGCTGAGACGTACAAAAGAAAACTCACAATGGAAATAAACGAACTGTAGCCTTTTGACATTAATTATGTGCATCTGAAAGGAACGACTCAACTTTACATTTGAAAGCCCTTTGTCGAGACAAAAAAAATAAGAATAAATACGTCAACTGACATATTTAACGTCACTCTTGTGTTCCGACAATGATATCTGCAGCTTTACAAAGCTCCACGTTTTGAAGAGCGAGTTTCAGAAGAATAATTACGGCTAAAATGCGGCATATTTTTATTAATATTTATAATAATTTGTAATTCTAAATGTAAAGCTGCAGTTCTCCGAGCCTTCAAAACGCCTCTGTCGTTCTGGAAAACGAACTCCGCAATATTAAAATATCCGAAACCTCATTTTAGAACGCTGGCACAATATCTCTGTTCAGGACAAGGAATTACTGATTTCGTTGAGTTTAATGCCTGTGCTTTTATTTTCGGAGTTCTACAGAAATATTTTTTTGTTATTTATTCATGTTCTTTTTTTATGCAGATAATAGTATGTAATTCAATTATATAATTGGTGAAATTATTTATATCTTTAACAGATAATACGCATTATTAGCCAAGACCCATCATTAATTAACTTAGAGAACACATTATACTCGTAGAATGACTTCTCCAAGCATGAAGTATACTCTACTCGATATTCACGGAGTAATTAATTTTATTTTGATTGGACAAAGGGGCTGGAACTATTGAATTTTTTCTGTCATATCACAATTACCTGTTGGAAACAAAATGATGTAGGAACCCGCTAATTTTTAATTTTATTGAATAAAAAGTCCCATCAACAAAAGTACAATAAATTAAACATTTACGAAATTGCTTACATTTTGATGTATGTATAGAATTCACACAATATGTCAAAAAAGATGCAGTTTACCTGAACGAACTTCGGTATACACGACCCCAAACTTTCATATTTGATTTGTCAATGCCTAGACGAAGTTTTGACGTTTTGAATTTGCATATTAAGAGGCGAGTTGGTCTGCATGAAGACTCACGGATTACGTACCAATAAAAACCATCAAGATGCATTTAACATTCTAACAGGCAAGAAATTATATTTGTAAAGCTTATTTTTAAGTAATTTATTTCAACGATCATAACTTTAATGATAATAATAATTATAATAATTATTATAAAATTTATTAACGGCGAGGCAAATATTGCGTGAATAATTTACCATTTAAAGCAGTTCCTTTAAGAAAGTTACAAAATAAATAGTCACATAAAAAGAAATGTAATTAACATAAGTTACTTAAAAACTAATACAATTCAACAATCAAGAGAATGAAACACCATTGAGCACTGCAAATGCAAGAAAATGTAACCCGTTGTCTAACACAAAGTACCGTAAATACGAGATACAAGAGGCTATTTGCTTGTCGTGGAGACGCCGTGTCCTAGGCACAGGTGTCAACGTTTCGGCCACAGTGACATACTGTGATCTTCCCCCGGGCGAAATTCACGTTCGCCCTGACGAAGGCATGTCAATATTTCGCCCTGAGGAAGGTGGCAGAATGGCGGCCGAAACTTTGGCACCTCTCCCGGACAGCCAAGTAGCTACTGACTCTGGTCGCAGAAACCTAATCTCTCCCGAGAAAGAAGATTGATATATTCATTAGTGATGGACGCTGAATGATTGTTAGTGATTCGGAGCACGTCAACTACTAGGGTCATTGTACCCGTAGGTGTAGTGCATGTTTTGCTCGGGAGGTGGCGGTGGTGTTCCCCGCTGTATGGCGAGATCTAGCGCCGGCCTAGAGTGGTTTTCCCTAACCAGGTTTTCCCCATAGTGGGACACCGTAATGGGGCACCGCATAGTGGGGCCATAGTGGGGCACCGCATAGTGGGGCCATAGTGGGGCACCGCATAGTGAGGCATGTAAGTAAACATGGACGGACCTGTTTTAAATCGAACTTAGAATCTCTCGCTCTTAAACAAAGTAGTCAAGGACTACTACATATTATTACTTTGCAGTAAGAATATGTTAAAACCACAATATCCTAGTGCTTCATGATTTGATCTTTAGAGCTGCGTGCCGGAAATGATTTAACGTTACCATGGATACGCCTCGAAGTAGCCACGCCCACCTGATGATCTGATCCAGTCATTTAGGCCGCGCTCACGAAGTCGAGAGCAACTCACCTCCGATGACCTGGACGAGCGACCGCAGCTGGGCGAGGGGCGCGGAGGCGCTGGCAGAACAATCCGTACGTCTGCTTAATTTCATTATCGCGTTATTCGGCATTGCTTTCCGCTTGGCAGCGCTGTTCATGAAGCATTGCTGGGAGTAAGCCCGGGCGAAGGCCACTGTTACGGCCCCAGTGGTAATTTTCTACCAAAGAGAACACTTCACTTGCAATACGCGTATTTACGCTCGCGTGTACTTTTTGATGCTCGTCGATGGGGCCACAGGCGGGGGGGGCGGGTCGGGCTGGGGAGGAAACGGGAGCGGACGGGTACGGGAAAGGGCGAGGGGAGGAAAAGGTCGGTGGTCTGAGGTGTCTGGGGGGGGAGGCAGTGGGGCGGGGTGGTGGATGCGGGGCGGGAGGGAGGGGGCTGTGTCTGCGGTCGCCAACTGCGCCCTGGACTCTTTCGGCTTCGCCATCGCACCACGGGGATGAGAATAGCAGGCTGCGCGCGCTAATGTTGACTTTTCTGCGGAAATAATATTTTGTTCAGAAAAATAAAAATTAGTCTTACTTTTGACATAAAAGATATACTTCCATTCGATGTAAATATGATTTTTGTAAACTAATTTTGTATAGATCCGCCAAATTTCAAAGTAGAACACACATAAATAACATTTTAAAAAGTAGTTTGTTCACTGGCGCACCTTGGCACAAATAGACTTACAATAATATTAATACTATTGTTATTTGCATTTTCTTAAAATGAAAGTATATAATTGCAGAAGAAGTGTACGTATAGGTTATTACAACCAGCATTCTTGAGAAGCAGAAAATTGACTGTTTGCTGTAAAAGTTATATTATTGGAAAAACTTGTTTTCAAAATTCCTTCTCGAGACGAGTCGAGTGGGCCGTCGCCGTGGAGAATGCCGCGAATATGTTGGGCAGTGGCAATGATGAATGACGTGCAGTGCTGGTCTGGATGGTTGGCTGGTCTGGCCATGGATGTCGATGTTTTCAAAACATCGTGTGTTTTACAACATGTGTTTTACACATTGTAACATTGATACATTGATACATTGACTTCGATGTTTTTTTAACAGTGATGTTTTGTGATCAATGTTTTTTTCTTTTCCAAAGTTTAGTTTTTGAATGAAAAATATCTGTTCACAATACTGTAAAAGGTAAAATATGAAATAACTGATAGTGACACTGTTATTCATGTGTTGAATGCCATGTGTGTTGAATATCCATGTTATTCATGTGTTGAGGTGCTTGAACTACCTACAACGACCAAACTCTCTAGCTCGAGGTGACCTCTATGCCTTTGTATTTCCTCTTCATATTCATTTTGCACATTGAGATATGGCCAACAAGTACGCTGTGGGCGTGAGATCGGCACTTCGTATCATACCCTTTTTCGGCGAATTCATAAACATTGACACTGTCAGATTTAACTTTATTGCCTAGGAATTTAATGTTAGATGATAATAATTGCGTCTAAAAACATCGATGGTTTTTGTCGATGTTTCATCGACGTTTTAATTTTGTACATCGATGATTGCTAACATTGATGCTCTGTTATCGCAGAAGCATCACTAGTTAACAGATGTATTTTTCTGATAGGGTCAGTGCGTATTATTACAAAATAATACGAATTTATGCTTCCAAGAAGATGTCTTCAGTGGGAATGTTGAATGGCTTTTCTTTTGCTCCTCAATGTTTATGGAGAGAGCCCTTTCAACGTAGTGAGAAGCGTCCATAATGGAAGCTAGCCTTCATTTCTGACAGGAACCTATTAATTTACCTACCAAGTTATTTAAGTACGTTGTTGATAACGTGGACAACATTACCTTTATATTTTTAGCATCGCTGAAAGAGGACTATGATATAATAAAAAGCAAAAACAATACATAGTTTATTTCTTTATGAAAAGGTGAATAAACCATATATTTTGTAGAGTATATTGATAGTAATCGTCTACTGCTGATTGATACGTTTTTGAGGGGCGACGCTCTAGCAGACGCGGCAGCAAAACATCAAGTAGACATTTCTATTGTATTTAATTTCTCATATTCATCTCGGTGTCTTACTTTGTAACATACCACACTTATGTAGAACTTATTAGAGATTACAATGGTATTTTTTGCTAATTTTTAACTGCAAACAAAATTTTAAAATTAAAAAAGGTTAAAATTATTTTTAAGAATTTAATTACTTCAATAGATACATAAAATAAAAGAGCATCTTTTGTTCTTTAAAGTTGCAAAATATTAAATTTCTATTACAATTACAACACGAGTTAAAAATTATTAACTTTAGCAATGCAAGCATTTTATCGAATATTTTGAAAATTAATATAATCTCGAAAAGCCGTATTTGGAAAAAATGAAAAACACGTTTTTAATATTTTTGCTTATACACTTCACATAAAAAAGTTTTATAATTTGGGATCTCAGGATAAAATAGTCCTTAAATTTGTGCGATTTGACATGGAATAACGCATTAGGCGACCAGTATACTCCCACTTCTTCCAATATTATGTTAATCTTTCACATTTACTCAAGATGCCACGTGCTAGCAACTAACTCTGGTCACTATATTCATTGCATGATTACCATCACTATCATCATCATTACCCTTCGTAATAACAATGGTGGTTTACACAAGCGAACATGAACGATTGAGCGATGTTTGTGTTTGCGAACTGGGTATATATTGCACCCGACGTAAATAATTAAACATTACCGTTGCTGCATTTGCTTGGTCATGTAAATATACGGCTCACTGCATTGTTCTGAGTTTTAGTTTGTTCATGCCACTTTTGGGATTTACCAGTATATTTTGCATTCTAACAACTGAAATATAATAGGGAAAAGTGCCGATTGTGCGAGGATATTATGTACGTCTGTCACTCACGTCCTGAGGAGCACCATCATATTTGACCCAATTACCAAATTACTCAAACCCATCGAGCACCCACTCCTTCCATATCTAGCAAACAACGAAGCTCAGGAATGTGTATGATGATGGAGTTATATTTTTGGGGAATAGTTCATTTCAGTATTTATTTTCCGGGTCATGCATATTTAGTCTTTTTGAATTACGGAATTAAAATGACAAATAATACATTATTATTATTATTATTATTATTATTATTATTATTATTATTATTATTATTATTTATTATTATTATTATTATTATTCATTATTATTACATTATTATTTAATATATTTGGTTATCTACATTATTCACAGTATCTACTGCGTCGGTATGTCACCACCACAGGTATGATGACCAGGTGTGTGGTTGCTTTATGAAGGTTCAGATGGCTTCTGACAATAGGAGAGTATTTCAAAATTCTTCTTTTGCATATTATATTACATTCCTGGTATCCAAGTGAAGATCACTCCAGTGCCCGAAGTTGTCATTTTCGGGGATCACTCCGCGTAGCTGATATTATTATAGGCAACAGTCGTCTTTACTGAAGTGTCCACTGCAGTGGCGACTTCATAGCGAGATTGGTCATCTTCTGATCTTCTCTTATATTTCCCGATTGTTGTGGTATTGTATTGATGATAATCGAATAAGGAAAACTGCTGTTGTTTTCTATCAATGCTAGTTATATCTGGTCTAATTGCCGCCGACATGTCTGTCAGTGATAATGGAACGAATCCCAGTAGAGTGGTGTGGTGTCAATACTTCAAGCCAATTTGAGGCACATATTATTATAATACGGACGGCGAAGTGGCGAAGTAAGCCCGTTCTCAAGCAATAATTGGTGTACCTGCTTCGCACTTTCATCATGCCCTCTTTGTTTGTATTCCACCTGTGGTGGCCTGCTACATCCCACTTGTTACGTGTTGGGATAGTTTCGCTTGCCAGCTCACATCTTTACACGATGTCGGAATGAATGGTAGAATATCTCTCAGATGTGTTTTTGTAGTTCAAGTGGTTGTATACTTGGTCCTGATAGCTATCTGAAGGCTTCTGTCTCGGAAACGATCCCGTGCTGGAGCCATGCGTGGCGACGCAGAGATGTCGACTTCTGGTTTACTCAGACTGTGAGGGTAACCTTCATGCAGTGCCTTTGCTTTCATAAGGTTTATATTCTCTTCGTTCAATGATTGGTTGACGGCGGATCAAGCTTTTCAGTTCAGAGGACTTATAGTTATTATAACGTGCGCTCACTCTGTGCATGAACTTCCAACATGTTCAAGAAGTTCTTTGAGTGAAGGCAATTTGAGAGCTGTGTACGATTTATGAGATCTACAAGTACGTCGCCTCCTGCGATTGTAAGGGTAAACCTCAGTATGAATGGGGATGATGTTTTCGGTGCTTGATCATAGCGGTTCGAATTGTTCTGCTGGCGGTTAGATCGGGAGGTAGGTATTGCTCCATTTAAGTAACGCAAAGGAGTATTTCAGCACTGGGAAAATTTTTAAACAAATGAATTGATGGCCTGCACAAGGTTCTAGGCAGAGAGTTGAGTTTTTTAAGAGCCCATGCAATCGTTTACACACTTCATTTGTTAGTATATTCCTAGTAACAGTGTGTTTTGAATTCGGATGACTGTTTGGAACCAATTATTTGTAAGTTTCATGGGGTTCATAAGGTATCTTTGGTTCATTATGTTTCCAAATTTATAACTTGCATATGAGCGCGCAATGATATTCCCTGCTCCTACAACTTATCCAAACGAATTTGCATCTTAATGTGTCAGTGAAATTCTCCGTCACGTTTATTAGTTGCGAATATGACATCTAGTGTCTGCAATAGAGCTTCAGGTCATCCATGTAAAGGGATGTGAGACACGAGAAGAAGTTGAGTTCCTTTTTTAAGAAGGATTCGCATAATTGAGATGAATTAAGGTAGAGTAGAGAGGGATTAAGGCCTAAAACGAACATAAAGGTTAAAGAGGTAACCTGGAAATCTCGGGGAATGTTTTATAGTATTGTGTTGGAGGATTGTTTTCCATTAGAGAGATACAGTTTTGTATCATCGACTCATCGCAGTATTTCAAGAAGGTTTTGGATAAATCGGGTGGCCTTGTAATACATCAAACATTGAGAGCCAAGAATGGGGCAGGTGTCGAATGCCCTTTTAGCGTAATCTATGTAGAGCATGCGTTACAGTTTCTATTTGTTTTTCAAGCACTTGCCCCATATTAACTGAGTCTATAATGAGTTGCTTCCTTACATCCCTCAGATCCAGGTCTCATCCTTTTCTGTTCATTTTGCTAAGATGCTCTGTTTCCTCATATGTGTGTCATCATCATTTGCGACACAGAAGATGTTATGAGTTTGTTAGAAAGTTTGAAGGCAGTTATAGGCTGTACGCTTCGAGGGGGTCTTTAGTGTCGCCCTCTTGGTAACAAAAATGTCTGTTCTACTCAGTGAGGAAGTGAGGTAGATGTTATCTGGATTGTTGAAGGAAAATATTGAGATTCATATTAGCTGATATGATGGTGAGTGCTGGTAAATTTTTGAGGCCAATAATTGTGGAGGCCATACTGTGGCTGGTGCTTCGCAGTTATGTGCTTTGCTCAAGCTTTGCTTGGCACAATTTCCACGGTGATGATTGGTTCACACATTAAGAGGGATAATCTCGGTGTCCTGTCATATTCCATTTCAATCCACGTCATTATTGGGTTTTGGGACCAGCAGATGACGCAGATAGGCTTCAAAGTCTTATTTGTGCCTTTGAAGGGAAGCTTTGGACTCTTCATCTCATTTAACAAGCCCTTTGCCTTTGACATATTCTGTAAATGCTTTGTTTCTGTTAAAAAGAGAATGTCTGTTGCTTCTCGTAAGAGAATTCGCTGTAAGTGTCGAAGGTTTTTGGTTAACGCAAAAGCTTTTGTGTAGGGTGTAAGATGTTCTGTTTATTGTGAATTCAAGGGCTCGGTGCTTGCGGTATGAATTTTTGTATTGATCGAGATGTTATTGACTTTCTTCTCGTTTTTCTGAGATAGTTTCATTTTTAAATTGTGTGAGTCTCCAATATCTCTCCTAGTGCTTTCTATACGATTCACCAGCGCGTCTTTCCAAGGTGGCATTCTTTTTTTTAACTTCGCGATCCAATTGTGGGAAGTTGCTATGCGGCTGAAAGCTTGGAACGCGTAATCTTGAAGCCACAAACCGCAGCACAATAAATTGTGTGTGTATTTTCTTCGAAAGATGGTCGTTGTTGTAGATGTGTGGCAGGTAACTTTCTCATTCAAGACGCTGAATTGTCTTGCTAATCTTCTTGAGAAATTTTGTTGGGAATGAGATAGCGGTTCAGTGGGTCGTTCTTCAAAATTCCCGCAAGTGCGAACTGAAATACTCATGTTGCGAATTTCACCTCTTTCTATCTTATATCCATACTTTCTGACATGCTTGGTCCATTGTCATCCTGAGTTTGCACAGCTGATATTCACTGCCTCAAGATTACTAGGTTTCTGAGGAGTTTACCATGTTTCTCACTTCTTTTCTTGATTGCTTCAAAACTGGTGGCAGGAGGGATTTTCTGAAACAATTGCTCGACGCTGGTACGCTATTCTTTGCTCAACTAATTTCAGAAATCAGGGAAACGGTGGAGAAATCTTGAATGTATTTTGTCGTAGGCGTAGTGTAGTCTTCATGTTTTGTAATTGGTGTAGTATTCACGCATGGATGAGGTATTTATTTCTATAGTCCACTTCATCTTCTAGTTGCTGCCTGCGCAGTGGTCTCTGGAAGCATAGAGTTGCTTATCTGGGAGCACTTGCGGCAGGTGCAGCTATAAGTTGGAGATGGATGGGTGCTGCTATGTTGGGCTGTAGTATATTCGGGGTTATCCCGATAGGGCCGCTGTTCGCTCCGATCACACCGGTGTTGTTTATTATTATTATTATTATATTATTATTTATTTTTTATTTATTATTATTTTATTATTTTATTATTATTATTATTATTATTATTATTATTATTATTATTATTATTATTATTATTATTATTATTATCTATTATTATTATTATTATTATTAATTGAGAATTTAGAGAGTAGTTAGCTTCTTATGAGATGTAGTATAACCAATGTTCTGTAAAAAAAGATCACAGCTCTAACTTAATTGTCGTGTGAAGCTGTCTGTCTAAACCTTTTATTATAAAAGATTGAAAGAGTAATAAATTCAAACTGAAAAAGGTATATGTTTTTTAGACAAAAAAACAATGAAAACATTAAAAGATAAAATATTTAATAATTATTTGTTTCGTCTTATCTAGGTAAATTCCCCCTGTAACTTCGTTCAATTTTTAGTTCAGTTTCTGATCCTTCGATAAATTCTGAGGTGGCCGCTTGTTTTTCTTCTGTAGATAAATTAAAATATCTGTACTTTACGTTTTGTTGAAATGTCTTTTGTAGGTAGTTAGGAGCAGAGCTGGGGCTTACTAACTGTCTGGAAATATTAAAATAGCAAATATAATTACCGATGCAAATTAATGGCGTATACTTCGGGAGAAAATGTCTAGTTTACAATGCTGCTAAACATCTTTATTCATTAAATTATGATAGTGGTTAGAGGATAGAAAGGGATTCTCGGCTCAAGAAAATAATCTACTTTCTCACCTAAAGAAAATATCTTTCTTGCTAGTTTGATTTTTGATCTTGAACGAAAATGATGAAGAAACGAATCAAATTCAGTTTCCGCACACGCGTCTTCTTCACGGCTTTGCGCACTGCATTTGGAATCCGCGGGCGCTTCGCTGGGTGCCGCAGCCGCAGGCTTTCAGCCTGCGCGTGAAAACAGTGCGGAGACGCGAGGCATGTGCGCGGCGGAGGGGGCGGTGCGGGTCGGAGGGGATCGGGCGGATTGGAAGGGAAAAGGAGGGGGCGAGCGGCTGATGCAGAACGGGGGGGAGGGCGGGGAAGGGGCGCAGATGGAGGGTGGAGGGGATGGGCAGAGCGGTGCGGAGGGAGGTTCTGCGGAGAGAAGTGGGGGGAAGTAGGGGAGCGGCCGGATGTGACTGAATGAAGACGGAGGTGGACAAGGGCGGATAGTAAAGCGGAGTGAAGATGTCCAGATGCGGGGCGGCGGGCGCGAGGAAGACGGGGAGGCACGGGGAGAAACAGAGGTGCAGGCTGCAGCGTTGGCCGGCCCGAGGAAGACGAGGGGAGAGCGCGAGATGCCCGAGTGCGCTTGGCGCGGGGCGGCCGGAGACGATTGGAGCGAAGCTGGCTGAGGCGAGGCCGGTGCGGGGCGGAGCGGGAATGATGCCGGCCATCGCGCACCCGCTACGAGCGAAGGCGTGTCGCGAACAGAGATAGTGGCGATGGGGCAGGAGGCTTTCATGGGAACGCTCATGGTTTTATTTAGCGTGGGGGTGTGACGTGCTTGGAAGCATCGTGGAGTTGTACTTCCGCATGGAGATACCATCGGTTCTTTTCACGAGGCTTAGCTCTGTGGCCATGATGTGCGTTCGCTACGAAGGAAGTACTGTGGACCAGCAGCGTCGACTGCCAAGAGGGCTTTCGTGACAAAAGGGAGGATTTTATTTTGGGCCCGCCTCTTGCGAGATACGACTTTAAAACAGGTGTTTTCCTACAGTGAGTGAGTATTTAGTCGCTCATTTGGTGAAATCGTGATACAGATGTGTAACGCACGGTATGATAGAAGGTGCGACTTGACGGAGTGGCGTGGCGTGCATTGCCAGGCCAGATATTGCGTGGCTCATTATTCCTTGAATAGTGATAGTAAACGTAATGTATGCTTTTATTGTGGTGAAGTGACGGTGCTATTTCGCCGTTCGATGGCGGAATCCGTCGTCGAATACCAAGTATCTCCCACCAGCGGGCACCGCGCCGGCCGGGGCAAGCTGGTTGCTCCCGACTGGTCTACCGACAAGTGTGTGAGTGTAGTGCATGTACTTCAGTAAGAGAAAGGGGTTTGGATTGGACAAGAAAGTGGAAGGACATATCGCGCATGATCCCGGCCTTTAGGGTTCTGCTCCGCCATTCGCCTGGTGTTGATCGGAGAAAACGCGAGATCAATCAGTGCAGCCGGCCGCTAGATTTCTCCCCGGTCAGTGGATGAATTGGATCTAGTTATGTAGCTACAATAAAAAATCCTGCCTCTGTTGGACTCGAGCCCCAGGCCTTCCCAGTGAGAAGAACTGCAGTGGCATTAGGTAGTGCGTGGCGGGAGGAGACGGCGACGTAAGAGGAAGACAGCGGCGTCACGCGACGGGGCGGAGAAGTGGATGGAGGGGAAGGGGGCGTGGTGTCAAGGGGGAAAGGCGAAGCGCGCTCGAGCACATGGGGTTAGATTGATTGTCTATTTTTTCCGGATGCGTCAACTACTATGGTCTTTAGACCCGTAGGTGTATTGCATGTTATATCGCAGAAAGTGACGGTGTTTCTCACCCTCTGGAAGCTGATCCCGATCTGGCGCCAAGCTAGACACCGATGTGCTGAGTTTCGTCTTCCAGTTATCACCGCCAGAGGCTCGCAGCCCCAGCCGGGACATTCTCTACGCTGCGACATGTGCTGTAGTGCATAGCACGTAGGTATGTGCGTGTTTGTGTGTGAGGCGAGACGAATGGAAAATAATAGTAAAAGGAAGATCGCGTGCGGTTAGTGGACCGTTTTTTTAAAAAACATTCCTTGAAGAATGGAGTACATAATAATATTGGATTCTGAAAAGTCGACTGTAAATAATTTTGACCAATCACACCATGGTCATCATCAATAATTGACTGGTAAAATTATTATAAAATTCTTTATTACATCTCAGGTCAACAGTATCTGACACCTGCGTTATGATACTTTCGTTATATTTCTAATTATTTCAAAAGCAATATGTGATCATGGGTACGTGACGAAAGAACGGTATAGCATTGGAGTTGGTGGCGAAGAAAATAAAATCGTACGGGAAATTGCGGTCATGTTGAGAAGCCAGAGGTAGGAGAGGCGATTGTGATGTCTGGAGGAACAGTGACGAAATGTTTATGGAAGGAAAAGGGAACGACGACCGTGACTATCGGGAGGCCGGTGGCGATGGACCATCGAGCTGCAGAGGGCGAAAAAGCAATGGAGGAGGGAGTGGCGGTTGGGGAGATAGAATGATCGATGAGAGATTGTTAAAGGGGAGGTGAAACGAAACAGTGACCGAGAAAATAACCGCCCAATGCACGGGAGTGGGAAAAACGAAGAAGGAAAGCGAGATAAAGGAAGAAACTGAATTACGGAGAATATGTGATCCGTACAATGGCAGTGTGATTGAGTGACAGAGATAAAAACGAAATCGGACGTTGTAAAGCGCAGTTTCGAGACGTGTATATTTCACAAAAATTGTGAATAAAGCAGACATGAACAGGAACGTACTGAATAAAACAAAGGTGAGGGCAAGGCATTTTCTGGAAGAATGAGCGAACGAAGGAAATTGTTACAAATGAAAATAACCATTCCGAAGGTTGGTTATGGAGAGGAGCTGAATGAAAGAGAACAATGGAGAGGAAACGCCATTTAATGAAGGGAAGCATGCGCGAGTGGGCTGGTCGATGGGAAGTGAGTGCGGAGCAGGATTATCCGGCAGCGGAGGAGGCTAATGCGCAGAGAACGGTGGAGACGAGAGAAAGCGTCTCTAAACGGAGGCGGAAGCGTGAATGAGTGGTGTGGCCGCTACGGGACGTGAGTGCTGGACACAGCTGGCGGTGGTGACGGCAGCCATCTCAGCCGGGGCGGCCGAGTGGAGGGGGTGGAGCGCGCACCATCCCAAAATAACACTTTTAAGCCAAATTTGCTTTTAGCCGTTAATGCCCCGCCAACCCGCCCAGTGAACCTAAATCGAATTCCAATTGCACCCTAAAATTAATTTCATTATGCCGTAGGTATTTGCGAAACCCGCCCCCCCGCCACTTTCATTGAAGCCGCCTCCCTCCGTTTACGCGAAACTACGTCCCCCCGTCCCCTCCCCCGCCCCCTCCCCCGCCTCCCCTGAGCCCTGCCTCCTTTCTCACTTTGCCTACATTATGCAATGAATGAAAAATTAAACACTTACTGATTTCAGTATCCCAACAACCGTTCTTCCATTTTCTTGCAGCGCCGGCTGCCGACGCAGGGCGCCATCACTGGGACCGTCGGCGACGTAGGCGTCGTCCAGCCGTCGCCTCCGCTTTTAGTCGCACAACTAAACATCCCGCCGCCCGTAATGGGAACGGCGAGGCACGTGAGCGTCGTTCGGCCGTGGGCGTGGCGGAACGGAGCGGCGCGCGCTAGCAGACGGCGATAGGCGCCGGCCTCGTCGCGAGCCGGCCAACAGAAATGCGAAAACTCCGCCGCAGTTTGCATGTAATGTGCTAGCGGATGAAGCGGGCGGCCGAGGCGGAGGCGCGGGGGCGGACGGGCCGGTGGCGGGCGGCACCCGCAGGAGCCGCGCTGGCCCCGCCCGCGCCGCGGTTACTGCCCGAGACTGCCGCGTCGGCGCGTGCGCGCAGAAGGCGCGAGCGGCGCGGGCGGGGGGGGCGTGCGACGGGGGGTGACGCGTCCGCTGAGCCCAGGGCTCGGGCCCCCACGCGACAGACCGATCGCTGCTCGCGCCGGCACCGCCGCCCTCCCCCGCCCTCCTCC
>BOPP01000043.1:2377868-2389303 GCA_017312745.1 Gryllus bimaculatus
GCCGTTCCTGCCGCCGCTCCCGCGCTCGTCCCCGCCACATTCCCCGTGACTCGCTACCCTTCCCGACCCGCCTCCCCTCGCGGTCCCCGCCCTCTTCGCTCCCGCTCCTTTCCTTCGACGTCGCCGACGCTGCTCAAGAAGACGGAAGTAATTGGCTGAAAAACTGGTGGTAACTTGGTATAATGAACACGGGCCGTGAAAACTTTAAATGCATGGGACGAAAATCAAAATGGGGAGCGGAAGGGGGCGATATTTATTCATGGGACGGCGCGTCGTCTGGCGTAGTCCGCCGGAGCAGATGGCGGGCTCTCTCCTGCGCCATCCCCGCCCCGCTGCCTCGCCTCCGGGCGCCGCCCTCACTCGACACTGGCCTCCGCCGCGTCTTTAGAATTTCAAAGCAGCCGCCCGGGCAGGCGCCGGCCGCGGCCGCGATGGCTCGTCTCTTATCGCCTTATCGGCGCGCCCAGCGCCGGCCGGCCGGCGGCCCGTGGTCGGGTGTGGGACGAGCGCGGAGGAGATGCGCCGAGGGGAACGAGGTGAAAGGGGAGGGGACGGAAGAGCAAGGCAGCGAGGGCGGCGAAGGGGAACGGGATGCGAGGGAGACACAGGGAATTGAGATGGGGAAACACCAGGTGTGGTGGAATGAGATGTGGGAGAATGAAGTGCAATAGACGGGGATGGGCAGCGAGAGCGCCGGGAGGGTAAGCGTCCGTGGGGCGGCGTGGGGCGTGAAGGCGGTGCGGTGGACGCGTGGGTCAAGAACACGACTGTGCGCGCGAGGGCGCGGGCGCTTGGGCGTCCGGGTGGCTGGAGCGGGGCGTTTCCTCGCGCGGCACCGCAGGGAAAGGGGCGTGTCGGGGTTGGGGAGAAGACGGGGCATCGGCGGGGCGCGTAGGATGTTGTTGCCGTCAGCAGCAGGCGCGGTGGGCTAGGTCCGTGCACGACGGTGAGGGCGAGTGCCAGGTAACGAGGGCGAGTGTGAATGGAAATGCGAAGGCTAGAGAGAGAGAGAGAGTGAGAGCGGAAACTGTAGTGAGAACTAGAGCGAGGGCGAAGGCTACAGCAAAAGGTAGAGCGACTGCTAGAGCGCGTCCTAGAGTGCGTGCAAGAGAGCATGCTAGAGCGAGTCATAGAGCGAGTCCTAGAGCGAGGCCTAGAGCGAATCCTAAAGCGAGTGCAAGAGCGAGTGCTAGAGCGCATGCTTGAGCGAGTCATAGAGCGAGTGCTAAAGCGAGTGCTAGAGCGAGTGCTAGAGCGAGTCATAGAGCGACTCCTAGAGTGAGTCCTATAGCAAATTCTAGAGCGAGTCATAGAGCGAGTCCTAAAGCGAGTGCTATGGCGAGTGATAGAGCGGGTGCTAAAGCAAGTGCTAGAGCGAGTGCTAGAGCGAGTGCTAGAGCGAGAGCTAAAGCGAGTCCTAGAGCGAGTCCTAGAGCGAGTCATAGAGCGAATCCTAGAGCGAGTCCTAAAGCGAGTGGTAGAGCGAGGGCTAGAGCGAGGGCCATTTCGAAGGCTAGTGCGAGAACGAGGACTACAGCGAGGGCGAGAGAGCTGCGAGGGCGAGAACGGGGCGACGCGGCGTGGGTGGTCGGAGGATCAGGAACCTAGGGGGGGTTGGGCGGGGTCGGAGTGAGGGACGAGGGGCGCTCGGCCAGCTGCGTGGGCGGGCGGGCAGTGCGCTCCGGTGGCTTGATCGAAGAGGGAGCTGCGTGAGTAGTTTGAGGTGAGTGTGCCTCCGATACGATGGATGAGTATCTCGTTGGAGTGTTTTGAGAGAGAGGAAGCTCGGATGCGTAGCCTGAGGGAATTTGCCGGGAATGTGTTGAAGTAAGCCAGCTCTCTCCTGAATTAACAGAGATGTAGGGAAATGCAATATTATATGAAGTGTTTGACTGTATACATTTGGAGAAGGCTGTCATTAATGCAACGCAACGAAGTATAATAGATCCTTTGTCATGCAAATCGATAACGAGAAGCTTATTCTGAGCTCTGAAGAACATGTTAAATAAATAAACTGAACTCGGAAGTCAAACTATATGTTCTCTCACACGAAGCCAGTTTCCTGCGAAGTGCGGAGAAATGTAGTCTAGCTGGTAGAAGGATGGATGGTGCTGAGCAGTGTTTTCGAGTCAGGAAATGACGCTACATTTCCGCACAATTTCTTCGGAATTCAATTATCAACAGATTAATGACGGGACGTATTGAGCATCAATAGTTCAAAAGATTCAAAAGAAATGAGCATATAAGAATCAATGCGAAAAGAGATATGAATTTGTCCCCAGAGAAATTCTTTTTCGAGTTTTGGGTAACATATAATACTTGTGGGAAAAGCATGTTACATATCTTACTACATTCATCAGTTAATGCTTTTTCTCAAGGAAATATCATATTTCATTTAATTATAGACATGTTGAAATTGGAACATCTTATAACAATTGAGATTATGAATATTCCCCTGAAGTTTACAAATTTAATGTATATTTGAAAGTCATAAAAGACTGCATTGCAAATAATGCGAATTAAGTCATATTCTTCAAAATATATTGACATGTTGATTTGATAATAATTACCCAATCTTTCTTGAACATCGTTGCCCTCAGCAATGTCGAGAATGTTGACCGAATCTTGATGTTTTGTAAGAACTAAAATGTATATGTCAGTTCATTTATGAAATTAGAATATTTAGGAAAAACATTTTTGATACGGACTTAGAATTTGAAACCCTCGAAATTTTCACATTAAAGTAGTTTTGTTTTCTTTTTTAATTAATGATATGTTATTATTAGTAAGAAATGCGTTGTTTGAGAATTTTTAAGAACAACAAAACCTAAGACAACCAAGCATATTTTTGAATTTTTACACACAACCTCACACCTTTTTAAATATGTAGTTACTGTAGCCATTGGCAATAGTAACTCTGGCCCTAATAAAGGGTCCCTGTTACTTTGCCTGTGTTTTGCTAGTTAAGGAAACAAATATGAGAACCCATGTTCAATGACTTAGGGTACAATTACAAGTACAATAATACTTTTTTTTGTGAAATTAACTTTCAACATTTCTAAATCTTTAATTCTTGAAATAAAGCCGTTACGTTAAAAAATATCTCGTGATAATACAGTTGAGATTTTACAAATACTTCACATATTAATTATTATGCTAGTAATTTTTTGTGTGAGTATTATTGTCATCAAATTTAATGAGACTATAAATTGGCCATGAAAAATATTCGCCTAAATCAACTCTAATATTAGGTATTGATTTATTTTATCCCAAAGCGGTTGAAGACTGTGTGTGAAGTACTGGGGAAGAAAAGTGATCATTAGGGAGCAGATTTGAATGAAAGTACCTTTAGTTCTTTTAGTTAGAGAAAAAATCTGTTTAGTAAAAACATCTTATGTTATAACGAAATGAAATTACACATTTTTGAGTTTTTTTCTTTTTTCTGCATTTTTCGTCGATTTTGACTAATAAGTCATTTGTACCTTTTTACGTAATTTTTATTGCATTTTTCGCTGATTTCATCAAGTGTAACATCATTTTAGTGGTACTTGCTTCAAGCAATATTTACGAGGTGCAACAAATGTTCACCACAGAATTCGTGAGTAGCCTATTCGATTTCTTCGCTCATGTGTCGAAATGGCAGCTGTTTTGAGTCCTGAGGAATCTAAGGTTCCTGTGACGTTCATTGGCGCCGCAGTCAGTTCGGCCGATTTCGCGATAAATAGAGGCAGAGATTTTGTTTTAAAGAACAGTCCAAATTCACAGTTTGCAAGCTGAGTTCATTTGAACTAAAGGAAGAAGCCTCGATAACATCAGTGACATACGCAAAACTCGAGTTGTTCATCTGAAGTAATTTTGATAAATATTTTATGTCTTTTTTCTTTGTTTCTAGGGAATTTTTGAAGAATTTTAAGAGCATTTTTTTGATCAGTTGGGAATGCTTTAGGTCACCAAATTCCGCCCCTAGTGATGATTACATTTTTCCTTGGAATAAGAAACTCTGGAATCCTAACGCTAGCTCTTACTAAATGAAGTTGAGTAGCAACGAGTGGTTTGACAATAATCCATGACACTATATGCACTGGTGTAATTAAAACTATTTGATGTTGAAAATAAGCTTCAATGTTTTGATCTTCTAACTTATTGCTCCTAAAGTGAACGAATCGATGTACTGTCCCAACAACATAGAGAATGATCATTTTGATGTTTATCTTCCCTACTAACACCCCATTGAGCTGAAGAAAACATTCGCAAATTGCATTTGCTCAATGAGTCCAAGTAAGGTGGAAAAAATATCTGATTGAGGTGCGGATAATATAAAATACTACACTCAATTTTTACATCCTAATTACATCTTAAAATTTAAGTATAGTAGTAGTGAGTTTGTAAAACATTGAATCCAGAATGTATTGTTTCTTAATGAATTAGAAAATATTTTTCAAGTTTTTCGTTTTAACGACTGCCTGTTATATGAATCTATCCTAATATTTGTTCACATTTTATAGAATAAAAACTACTCCGGCCGGCCTCGATAGACGCTGCGTCTTAAGGTTGCTAAGGCTGAATATATGAAGAATAAAGCCATAGCTGCCTTGAAGGGTCGTGGGTTAAAATCCCGCCTCGGGCATGGATGTTTATATGTGTTCGCGTTGTCCTTAGATGTTCTTCTAACAGTTACCCCTATAGTTAAAACAATCACAGTGGTTGCTATATGACCAAGTTGTCTAAAAACGACCCACTCAGTTCCCATTAAATTATATTTTTTTTTTAGAAATATGCTCTGCTTTTAGGTACAAGGCACTTGATTATTCGTTGTTTAACTTCGAAAACTTCTAAATACTCATATCTTTACAAATACCTTCATTTGAACAAACAGATTTTATTGAAATGAAATATCTTCGATCGTAGGTGATTAGGTAATTCATTCACAATTCATTGACTCTTGAACCTTTCCATTGTTATCGTTTCTACCTTGACTCTGCTGCCGATGACTGTCAGTGAATTACGATGGCCATTAGGTTGCTGTAATACTGTTTGGAACGCATGATGACGTGTTTATGGACTTGCTGTGGCAAATTGGCTGTAATCCCCAAATCCCATCTCGCAAGTCATACGGATTCAAGGTACAAGTACGTTGATGATGTCTGAATTTTTAAATCTGTCACTTGATTAGTAGTGCATTTGATGACATCGATGGTTTGATGTTACCGTTTTGCAACGTGGCAATACATGGGAATGTGAATGTGAACTCCAAACGTAACGTAACAAACTTGTAACGTCGATTGCTTACAGGAGAAAATTATAGCACTTTTCTATTATAGGAGCGAACGGCTCAACATAGGCCTACGTTTAAGATTTTTTAATATCTGTTTATCAACCACCAGGTTGGAAGTTTTTATATATTGCACTAAAAGAGCAATTTCACGGAACTGTACTTTACGATGATCGTACGTTGAAAATAATGTAATTTAATTCATACTAATTCAAATGTCGGTTTTTTGTTGAATTATGGTATTTTTGTAAAATATTTTGTTTCTATTATGAATGATACTCCAATAGATATTGGGAGTTTGTAAGCCAACAGAAAAATATTCAGGAGAGGAAATATGATTTTATTAAGGTGAATGTGATCGGATAAAATAGAACTGCACCATAAATGAACTAGAATAAGGGGCCGTCCATAAATTACGTAACAAATTTGGTGTATTTTGAATACCCTCTTCCTCCTGTAACGCATTTGTAACGTGCGTTTGAACCCCAACCCCAAATAATACGTAACGCAAGCAACAAATCCCTTGTAAATTCAAGAAGTGAACAAAAATTATAAGCGCACAGTAAATACATTTATGTTTTTTTAAATTTGTGTTATACGTTAAAATGTATGATAAAGTTAGTGATGATAAATAATAATTAGTTGGCGTTGGTGGGGGCAAGGTGTGAGTGAAGGAAGGACGCAGAGGAGTGAAACTTTTATCAGAAACTATGCACGCGCCGTCGGAGATGAAGCATGGGGGACAGAGTACTGCAGTAATTTAATTGGATTCTTGAAAATACTATTAATCGATTTTGAATATTTTCTTTGTACTCTTTCTTATAGGCTCAATAAAAAATGGAAGAAAAAGTATTTTCATTTATTGTAACAATTAACATCTAAAAAATTAAATTTAATTATGTTTTTAAAACGAATTAATCTCTATACAGTAATCGAGTAAAACTCCGAGTGTGCAGATGTGCGGTTCCGTCTTTAGCGGCTAGACACGTGCATCAAACGAGACGCATGAGGTGTCATTTGACCCTTCTCGGTCACCTGATTACCTCGGTCACCGATTATTTATTTTCGTATCCGGCCAGAATATTTAAAGAGATTTCCAAAAACGTGTTTTTTTGTTTTGGCGCTCTGATCTTAGTGATAATAACAGGAATTAAACCAACGCCTCCTAAACGATCAATGTAAGTGGTGTTGATTAAATACCAGTAGTATCTGTTATGTCCAAAGAAAGAAAAAAAACCGTTCTTTCTTAAAATATATTTATTTTTGCCTCACACCCGTTCAGAGTATCCATATCCAAGCCAGGTCTAACAATTTCCAAATTCCGAAGCCGGGACACCGAGGTATCCGTCCGAGAATGAAAGAGGCCGGTCACTATCCACTGGTGTACTCGTCACAGCTAGTAGGCGCTTAACTGCCCTCAGCCCGCCGGGGCAGCGGGTCCGCTGGCCAGCCCCTGGATAGGGGTGGTGCCTCCTCTCTCGGTGGTTGGTCGCGCGTGACGGCGCCGCGGCGGCTGCTGTCGCCGCCCTCTGTTGCCCGACGACGGTACCCGATTCCGGTGGTTCTTTTAAAGTTGCGCAGTCGACCACTGCAGTATCCAAAGACATTTTTTGCCCAATACGCCATACTTTTCGTTCCCGACGTTGGCAACACTGGTGTTGGCATCTTTAAGTGAACAAATGAATTACCAGGTAAATCGCGCCACAGAATGATTCCAATTCAGATTCGAATAAACGTATTTTTTTTTAAATTGCGAAAACCTACGGAGTACCAACAATACCTACACAGTATTGCCTCGGAACATATTTCACTTGAAGAATTTAAAGTGAATACGGAGAACATAAAACTATGAGTAATGCTAGAAAATAAATGAAGGTTATTTTGGACTTCCCGCTTTTACGTTCTTACAAGTGTACTAAAATTTAACTATTGGCATCATCAAAACTTACTAGTATTTGTTACGGCGATTATAATTATCAAATTGCAATAAGAGCAGTTCATATCCCGTATGGAGTTATCATACCATACCATTGGGCGTTAGGAACTTTTGAACGCGAGTAAACATTATCTGCTACTACGATTTATTGGTAGGTGCAATGCCAGATACTGATATAACATATTTGAACAAAGATGGGCATAAAAGAAATGAAGTATGTAAAATATTTTCAACACATTAAACTATTTTCAAACAGTTTACAGCATCGACGACGCCACATTTTTCTAGTTAATATTTTAATGTTTGCATATAAGACAAAAAAGGAGTTGAAAAATGTTAAAAAAATCAATATTACGTAACAACAAACTAATGCTCACCAACCCCTTTGTAACACAATTTAACGCTGCCTCCTCTACAATGCCAGAAAGGGCAGTAACACTTATTTCTATATAATTATTTTAAGATTAGATGCGTATTGGATTGATCGTTAAATCAAAAATTACTATCCACACTGTTGTATATTAAATAAACACTGCTGTAAGGTAGTACGTACGTCAGCAGTGTTGACTACATTATCTTGTGGTAGTGTATCGTAGTTTACGAGTGTATTCGAAGCCAGCAACTTCAATGTCGAAAGATTTTCATCGTTTATCTCTTCCCCGTGATAGAAGGGCGCCGAGTATTCAGCTGACAGGTGCGCGGAAACCACTCACGTCTCTGTAAGAGCAGCCAATCTCGGGAATTCTCCGGCTGGCGACGGCTTTTCTTGTTTTCGCTGATGAGCTAAATTCATGGCAACCGCCAGAGGGAACTCACATTTCGAATCCATTCACCTGTTTTTTCCTGTAAATTCTGAAACGAAACAGGCCTTGATGGTGAAAATCGCTAACACTGGTACATTATTGAAACTTAGTACATACTATTTATATTTAAAAAATAAGTTACATCTTTATAATAATAATAATAATAATAATAATAATAATAATAATAATAATAATAATAATAATGTATTTTCCTCATTTCAACACGAACTAGAAAAGTCTCTTATTCACAAGCTTACACCCCTGATGGTTTTACAAGACATATGCGAATTGAATTTAATGTATTCAGATAATTTTTAAAGAGAAAAAATAGTACGATTACTGACAGGTAAATCGAATAAGTAGCGAAATAGATAATAGTTACCGACTCGATATTTAAGGGCAGTATATTTTGAAATTTTGGTCCTTACTATATTACATATATAATGTAATTATGAATAATTCATTATTGCTCTCTTGGAAGTTCAAGGTGGTTGTGTGACACTCAGAACCTTTGCCATTAAAATTATGAGATAATCATTTTCTTGTAAGGATTAGTAATGTTGGCTGTTCCAGGCTCATTTCATCTCTTTCTCGGCTGGCCAATGTTTAACTTTGCAACGAATGCAGTGCATATTGGTTGTTCCCTACTCAGTGTTTTTCAATTGTGGTCACTGGAGTGTAAATATGGTCTTGTGTTTGTCTGTATGGTCTAAAGGCCCCTTGCTGCTCTTCCAAGTCTTCCACAATTTACTTATGCAGAATGACAAACAAATCGCCCTGTAATTTTCACAGTTGACATTGCTCCCCTTTTTAGGCAGAGGTACTATTATATTTTCTTCCCAGTCGCGCGGTATTCTTTCTTCTCTCCATATCTGTCGGCATAGTGCTGTTATCCATGCCCTTCCGGTTTTGCCAATATACTTTATCATATCTGGTGATATTCCGTCTGGCCTAGCTGCCATTTCAATTGGAATTTTTCTCATTGCGCCTTCTACATCTCTTTCCGTTATGGAATCCTCCTCGAAATCGGCCCCTCTCTCCTGTCCCTCATTCACCAGCTTCGATTTGACCTTCCTCCTTTTTCCAATTTCACAGTGGTTTTTGGAGTTCTTGACTCTTACTCAACTCCCTCCAATCACCACTGGCTGTTCTGTTATTATCATTGAAGATGTTCTAATATTACTTCCTCCATTTTTATAGTACCAGATTTATAGTATCTTTCAACTTTTGATTTGAACATTTAGCCCTTTACTCGTCTCAGATATCTCACATCCACCGATTCAGTTCTTTAAAATCTTGATTTTATGCCACGTTTTTCATATATTGAGAGGAACAACATGAGTCATAATGTAAAACCATTATCAGAGTTGCTTTGCAGGCTTTGTCTTTCAAGGATCCACTTATAAGGCCATTTATATTGCATAGTTACATTTTTTATTATACTACATATTTTTTGAAATTAATTGATACACCTGGTGACATTCCTATCTCTTTAGTACGTAATTTCACACCTTAGGCAGTTAACATAAGTCATTTGTCTTAAAACAGTGTTTTGCGACCCAATTTTTGTTCGAACTGGTTCTTTTGTTTAGAAACAATTTCTTGGGTTTTATTGGTTGATATTGTATTTAGATAATAATTAATAATGTATTTGAGTTATTTGGTATTTCATAATTTACAGAAACCCATGGGCTCGTCACCGAACAAAAAATTGTACCACGACAATGATATGCTCTGATGTATGAAGATGTGTAGTACTGAATCGTAGATGAACTGAGATGATGAGATTACTATGAAAAGCAGACATAAAATACATCTCAACTCATTTTTTATAATTAAACATTCTTGGTTGATTTAATATATAATTAATTAAAGCACACAATCATTTAAGATGGAAAAAATACTATAAATTATTAGCATTATACTGCAAAATGAGATACTGTTACTGCGACTATAACAGGAGCGCGAATACAAACACGTCAACATTTTACATTATCAACAATGACTAATAAATCGAAAACAAGGAATCACTGGTGCCCAAAATTATAAATATCACGGGAAGCAGTTTCACATTTCACACAGACCGTCCATTCCGTGATAGATGCTCACTACGTGTCTTGCTCGTAAGTATAAACTCAAATACAATCGTAAGCAGCACTTTCTTGCAAACATCATATTAGTCTTCTCACAGCGTTAAATAAAAAGTGGAAAGACGAGAGTGTTCAACTCGACGAGAATTTCGGCAAGTGGCCGTTCGCCCGACAAAGCGCGTCTCGGCGCGCCAGATGGCGCGGGTGGCGTCTTCGCTAGAGCCGACGCCACGCGCGCCACCTGGCCCTCGATCTGTCGATGGCGTCCGTATTTATAAGCGGCGGGGGCGGCGCCGGGCCGGGCCGGGCCGGACCGAAGGGAAGCACGTGCGGGGGGGGGGGAGTGACGCGTGAAAATAAACTCGCCAGCCCTCGCGTGTAAGTCGCGTCGCGCCTCTGCCCTGCTGCCCCACGCGACTGAGGGTGCGGACCGGGCCGAGGAACAGCGGCCTCGCCCTGACAGACGACGGGCGGGAGGGCGCGCGCTGGAACAAATAGTGGGACTGGGACGAGCCGATGTGATTTGAAGGCGGAGGGTAGAACGGGACAGAAGAAGAGATGGAAGTGCAGGACCAAAAGGTGGGAACAGCAGTGGCTGCCAGAAAAGGATGGCGCTAAATGTGCAACGCAAGGGTGCGACGACAGGGAGGGGCGATAGAGAGGGATGTTAGGAAGGGAGTAAGGCGGTGGCACGTGTCGATAGTGTGCGATGATAATGTGCTACAACTGTGTGTTGCGATTGGATGCGAGCATTGACTGCGACAATTGGGTGCAACGAAAGGGCGGGACGAAATCGCGGAACGAAAGGACACGAGGGAAGGGCGGACAGGACAGCTTGCGGCGGTGGCCCAGTGAGAGTAGCCTTGCCGCTTATCACAAGCGCGCGACTGTGTCCACGTAGGAACAGGGCCGTAAGGTCAGTCTACTACGTCAGGCGGGACTGTGACAGGGAACTGAGGGGCGAGGCCGTCACAGACAGGTTTTTGAGACAGAAGAACGAGGCAGTGGATAACCGTTGTAGATTTGGCGGTAGCAGTGTTGAATATTAGGGACGTGCAAGTTTGGCGAGATGTGGGCGATTGAGGGTCACCGTTTAAAGAAAGAAGAGATGCTTTAAATAGAGAAATGCTAGAAAGAAGAGATGTCTTTAAATACCGATCTTGAGGTTAACGAAGAATGGGATTAATTAGAACGATAGGTATGATAAAAGCTGAGTCAACTGTTCGATAAGAATGAAGATATATGATTACCCGGAATACGTGATATTAGTGTGTATGGAAAGTA
Source organism: Gryllus bimaculatus (assembly GCA_017312745.1). NCBI lineage: Eukaryota > Metazoa > Arthropoda > Insecta > Orthoptera > Gryllidae > Gryllus > Gryllus bimaculatus. The sequence continues at coordinate 2,389,254 of BOPP01000043.1, forward strand.
CTAGTGGAAACGTATAGAATGGAGCAAGACACTGTGGGCAATAGTTATAT
>BOPP01000043.1:2409417-2426899 GCA_017312745.1 Gryllus bimaculatus
AGTGTGACGAGGTGAGGCGGGGTGTGACGAGGTGTGACAGGATGTGACGAGGAGAGACGGGTTGTGACGGGGTGAGGCGCGAAGTGACAGGGTAGACGAGGTGTGACGGGGTGTGACGGAGTGAGACAGAGTGTGACGAGGTGAGACCCTGACTTTTCAACAGGATTTTGAGCTTCCGCTGATGTTAAAACAGACGCTGTAATTGGCAATAACTTCTAGTAATACAATTTTCACCTGTCACGTCGATTAAATAAATATTTTTTCATATGGGCACACAGCAAGTAACGTTAACAATGTGCATTAAGATAACGCTTAAAATCTTCTCGAGCTTCTGAAGAGTCACGCGTTCGATCCCCAGCAGGAGCGGGACATTTACTTGATGTGTGCGTCGAGGGTGTGGCGCAAACACGAAATGATTTCGATTTTCCTCGGCTCTGATGTGTTGTTTGATCTTTTGTAGGCGAATGTCTGACAATAGGTCACAGACCGCGAGCGTTCTGTCGTTTCCTTCGCCTTCCTTTTTCCCCAGTCCGCGTTGGTCGACGTGTGCGGCAGTACTGTACGTGCCGTATCTTCCTTTTAATAGCCGGCCGAGTGGAGGAAAGCGTCCTACAATTAGTTGGAAACGACGATAATTAAAAAATAGTGGAAAAGTTGACCCACATTCCACACTTAATCGAATGTTTTCATGAGAGTCAGGTTTTCAATTTGTATCTGGAAGTATTGAGCATGCCGTATTACAACGATCAAAATACTTAAGAAAACTAACTCACACTTTTTATATTTAATCGACAGGTGTATTATCACATCAGATTATGATATCTTGTTAATTTAAAAATATCAGAAATTGAAAGAGATGTCTAACCAAAAGAACATTTTTGTGTGTTGAAATAACCTTATATTATTTGAAATTTTCCCTGATATCATTAATGTGGGGCTTTTATTACAATACATAAAGCGGAGCGTTCCATTTGCTCTAATGATCGTTATATTCACAGCGTATGTACAAAATAACAGGATTCTATTTGTCCGGGAAACGTCTCGTTGTAGGTAGAACTTTTTGTGAAATGGTCGTGAAATTATTTCACGCTGATAGCATTTTATTGAGGTTAGGATACGCAAATTTTATTTTGAATTTTGAACTTATATACATATGCTTTCTATATTTTGATCTTTATTAGGTCTCATCAACTTCTTTTTATGTATTTTTCCGTTGGGATTATTGCCATCAGCCAATAGCACCATAACTGACGACTGGGAATCCTGGGGCATCTACGTGCCGGATCGAGCGAGTAGTCCCATCTGTAGAAAATGCGAGGAAGAGGATAAAACTGCTCCCTTCTGCTTGTGTTCCTGGGATGCCCTGGCTCGCCGAAGCCATCAAAACTTCAGCTAGATCGATATGAAGCCAGGAGATTTTGACGGAAGCTCCCCGAAACGGATCCTTGCCTTCTTCAAGGACTCGGGCCTTCTCCTGGAGGATAAGAGGGTTTTAGGCACAGATCTGCAGAGGTCGAAGTGCCTCAACTTTGTCGGCTCCTGAACGGCTAGCCGAATACCTTAAATATCAGACGTGCTAAGGGCTAAAAGGAGGGAATTTTTGCAAAGCGTTAGGTGGCATAATTCTTACAATTGACTGGTATTGAGAACAGGGGAAATGAGATTCTTCAATATCTACGCATTATTCATTATGTATCGCCATCGCTGAAATTTGAATATTCATATATTTTTAATTACTAATTGTCTATTCGTGGGAAGTTCATTTCTCTTCAAAGAAATTTTATTCTAAAGTTTAATTTGGAAGAGCTGGATGGTCTAATTCTCCTCGTTTTGCTTAAGGCGGATGGAATTGGACCTTTATAAATGATAATTAGTAGGTAAAGTTTGGTTCGCGACCCTTCATGTTTCGAGCCATTTCATTGGTGTTCTGAAGATTGTGTATCGTATATTGGATAGTTTACATGAAAAGAAGGGATTTTTTGATTTCGCATTATGCGAGTTTTCTAAGTGGTGTCTAAAAGTATAAATAGAAATTGTAACATTCCGATTGTCCAATATTGTGAATAACTATCCGTTACCAACAATACGAGAAAGAAAGTGATGTAGAAGGAAGAAAGAGGAAATAATGACGAAAGAAGAAAAGTAAAATTAATGAAATTAAAATGTAAATAGGCTTTTAATAATACAAAATGATAAATGAAAATCTCCTAAAACTATTTTTGAAGCCCGGGAATGTAATTTCTTTGTCAAAGATTAAAATCATAAGAATAATAAGTAGCCGTTTGACGAATTTTCGGCCTCGCAGAATTATATATCAAAAATTGAATTTCAAAGGGTATGGTTACAATTTTCAGATCAAATAATAATTATAGAATGAATAGTCTTGAATAGTTTGTATATTTTGCCTTTATAGGTTTGTTTTAAAAGTTATTTATTTTCTTCTTGTACGGTAGGGATATCTGGAGGATGATTGCTACGAAAAACTTCCTCCACCCAATAAAAAATTACCAACAAAATTAATAACGTTTGCGGGCCGATTTAGACTACAGATTCATGAAACAAATCAATGCTCTTAGAGACACACACTTTTGATTGAGGTTTCACAAAAAGAAGTACACAATGTATCAAACAAAATTTCATTTTCCAACTTGTATCTCGATTTCTGTAGTGATTTCTGTAACGATTTCTGTAGATTTCGGACTACTTTTCCCAGTATTTTCAACCAATTTCTAAGGCGTAAATATGTTTTATTTCATTTAAAGACCTCTTTAAATTAATGATTGTGAACTAACACTTTTAAGGGGAGAAAGTACCATATACTATCCCCCTTATATTATCTCCGTTATATTTTGCTACTATAATTGTAAATTGTCTAGAAAATCGTTAACTAGAAAATGTTTTATGTCGGAAACTTAAATGTGCAGTCTTTGCTATTATTTGACTTTTTTGAGTTAGTTAAAAAATAATTAGTATTTTTTTAATTATAACTTTTGTCCTAATTTTTTCAGAATTTTTGGACAAACATAATTATTTAAAAATTTTTTTCGAAGAATGTTCACATAAAACATTCAATTTATTGCCAATACTATGAAAGTGTATCCTGTAAATTATAATAAATTGTGAAAAATAGTTACTGAGAAATGGTACATTAATTACACAATAACTACATTTTCGGCAAACGTCATTTTAAAAATCTGTACTTGCCACTGCTGTACTAGATCATGCCTGCTCCGTATTCGAAATCATCTCCTTTAGGAAAAATGGCCAGTGCTATCAACGCATGAACAAGAGCGCATTTCAATAACAGCCGGACATGTGTTCAAAATTACAAAGAAATAGCTGTAATTTGTTTGCAGTGTCAAAATAGGGGGCGTGGCTAACGGGCACCAGGTCATTTAAACAAGAATTAACTTAACTTCCAGACGTCCCAAAAAATGTTAATGTATTTGGAAAAAACAAGATTTGAGATATTTATTTTGCCAAGAAACAAAAATTGATAATGTGACCTATATCATGGTATCCTCTCCCCTTAATATAAGGAAGTGAAGGAAGTGCCACCATCGGCTTCCAACTCGTGTCGCCCAGGCGGTGATAAGGTAGCCTGTGATTTCTTTAAAATTGATTAATTTTCGTCAAGAACAGTACAAATTGAATGTGACGTATGGATAATTGAAATTTGCTACATCATTCGGCGCTCCACCAGAATCAGAGTAATAACCAGATTTTTTGTTCTTTGAAAATACCTTGGAAATTACAAATTAAATGTATACATACACGCATTGGTGCGTGTGCGTCATGAAGTAAGAATTTATAGGCTATGTGACACAGAGTTCGATGAGGTATGTATAGTGTGAATCGCTGAGGTAAATGCCTGATCCCGATGGAAGGCTACCTTGTATGGAAGTAAATAGTATATCCTTTTCCTGAATTCTTTCCGTGAAACACTTTTTCTAATAAATGGGATGCGTTAGCTCGGCGTTAACATCGTTGTCTGCAGAATCGACGGTCGGGATATTCAAGGATTCCAGACCTGAATCTTCCCGGAGAATTCTAACGACGGCTGCCCTTATTACTAGTTTTCCTCTGTCGATAGCACACAAATGCTGCGGCAGTTACCTAAGAAAAAGGGTACGGTCCCTGTGCAGTGTTTCCCTCCTCATGCTTGCCCCTCCTCTCTCCTTACATGCGTATTTACTCTTGCATGCACTAGACTACTACACATGACCATACACTAGATTCAAGGTCAAAGCTTGTCCAGGTCGGTTCTGCGCTGTAGGTTGAACTTTGAAAGGGTAAAAGCAGTAAGTTGACGTATATCTTGGAGCCGAATCTCATGTTCCAGCGACAAACAAAACATGTACGTCGCCCGAGATATAATAAGCACTTCACTGTGGGAATACTGACCTAGACAAGTGTTGACGTGCTCGGAATCAATACTTCTTCATGCACTTTTCTTTTCACAAATGTCTATTCCGATTTAATGTGTATTACTTTTCAAACATCCTTTCTAGAATAAGCATTGCTCTAAAAATAAGGAAAAACAGAATACTGCTCGCATAACACGTGCCACTTTTCCATGTGAAGGGAACGGGAGTTTTAGCTCTACGTTGAAAGGCAGTGCCGACTTGTTGAATTATTCCAACCAGGTGAAGAGCGTTGGAAGATGAAATGCACGGAGAATTCACATGTTTTGAAGATAGCAATTTTGTGGGTTTCCAATGAAAAATAGCTGCAAATTATCAGTCCGTAAAAATTCTTGACGTTATACAGTTTCATTATTTACTTTTTTAAAAGAAAAAACGGATTAACAATTTAGTATGTATGTATTAACTTGTGATTTTTGTTGCTATACCGGTGCACTGTGTTCAACAATTTATAAACTATTTTTTCTAGAATATATGAGAAAAAAGCTCTACAAATTCCCATGTATATAAATTTCATTATAAACACTATTTGTTGATTAAGTATGAACAAGGAACAATTTAAACGATTTTAAAAATTTCTGCCAAGATACTGTAATAGACATGAGTTTTCAATTTCTGTCACATATCGTGTCGAGTAGGGTTCATCATTCTGAAGAGTGGCAACTGTTGAAATGTGAAAAGAAAAAATAACGTTTATTTAACATTCATGTATAATGCGCACTAGAGTGGCTCCTAGGCAGCGTACACGCTTCCCGTAACGCGTTCCCACTAAGTTTCTCCCTGGAGATCTACCTGGAGAGAGTGTGTAGACGGTGTCTTCGATTTTCAGGCAAGACGGGCGGGTGCGCCGCGAATCGGCGAGTTCAGCTGCGGGGGGTCGTTTTCCGAGGCGTGTGGCACGCATATCGTGTCGGCTGCTCGCCTGGTCGAGTATTTGACAATCGTCCACGTTGTCCGCACGTTCCGGCTCGTACACGAATCGTGGTTTAGGTTTTAAACAAGTGCAGAGCGGGAAATTTCGCCCTAAAATATTCCGACTTGCTGAAAGCTGTCAACGCTAGCCAGCGTTTCTCTTCGGGAATTCCACAGATATGCGATTCAATGGTCCATTTTTTTTAAAATGAAAGTGTTCTGCTTCATTTTGTACTTTCCGCGATACGAAATAATAAACATTTTGCGCATATATGGGGGATGGAATTGATTGAAATGTGTATTTTTTTGCTTCCCTTCAACCTACGGAAAAGGAAGAGGAGGATTAAAATAATAAGCGAATATACGTCTTACTAAAGTTGACGTGAGCGATTGTGCGAGAATTCTTTGCATGTATAGAAATGTGTCAGTTGTCGTGCGAAAATATCAATAGTGTGTGGAAATGTATGCATTAATAAATTTGTGAGAAAGTAGAATATGTAGTTGCATGGATGCGAGTAATTTTCTGACGAATCTGAGAGAATGGGAGTTGAATTGAAACGTTAAATGTGTTTGTCGACCTGTATGATTTTTGCTGGAAAATTATTAGTGAAATGCTAATGGAACGTCAATTGGAAGTCGGAACAACTCAGACACACCGTGAATTCCATTCAGAAGCTATCGGCTCATTGCTGGGAGCAGAAAATTTGATATTTCTTCTACAACCAAATAGTTTCATGTGCCACATTATTTAAAGAAAAAAACAACAACAAAAAAACAGCAAACGTCATAATCCACGAAAACATAAAATCTAAAGCAAGAAATGTATCCAATAAGTTAGATGGAAACAATTATTGGCATACTAAAAATGTGTTAATAATAATTAAATAATAATATAATAAAAATTAATGGATAATATAGTAAACATTTGTTACTGAAAAGCATCTAAAAGATTTCAATTGTAGCATAATGAATGTTAAAAATTTCTCTTATAAATTAAAATTTTATGTGATGAGATTTCATCTAATAAGATTATTTGTATTACAAGGAGTTTATTTAGAAACAGAAAAATGACAATCTAGATAATTAATATTATTTTAAGACGTTTTATGATGTTTCTATTACAATATACTGTAGTTGCTTTTGTACGCTCTCAATAAATGATATACTTTTTTAGCATCCTCGTAGGCATTTCTGAAACTTTTCAAGCAGTTTCAATATTGGTTGGTTTGCTTGTATTAACGTATGCAGTGAATTGAACTCTAAAACTAATTCCTATCTCGATGTTTTTGTTAGTTTTATTCAGTGTTGTAACATACATTTAATAGAACAAGAGGTTATTTATATCCTTTAAATAAAAAAATGATGTATTTCCAGAACTGAAATAAAATGTATATCTGTGATAGTAGCATTTCAGATGATTCGATCTACGAATATTTAAAACAAATATTAAAAGAGGTGCTTAAAGGAGGGAAGTTTTGGGAATTTCAGTACCAATGGCAATATTAAACCGACTATTGCATCGTGTTTAGCAGCCCAACCAAAAATTACCGCTTTAGAATATATCTGTTTAATCTGCCTTCGTTTCAATTAGCACGTTCCGGGCCGCAGATATCTCACTTTACGGAGATCTGGCTCTGTTATTAAAATGAACACCGCAAAGTGTCAACACAACTCCGCCCCCTCAATTCGCGTCTCGGATTCACTCTCCTCCGAGATTTTAGTAGCTTTCGCAATAACGCTGAAAGTGGGATCGTACCTGTTCTCTTGATGCAAGGTGAATATTACGCCGCCTGTTTTGTACGTGCGGAGCCTCGTCTTTGCTAGAGAAATTCGTCTCCACGCCGTGAGGACGAACCACCTCCTGTAGCAGATGGAGTAATTAATCTGGAGAACTTAGTCGTCCCTGTCGACGGCGCTGAAGTTTGCGTTACACCTTCTGCGAATTCGGGTCGGCGGGGCGGTCGCCCTCACATTCGTATGCGAGGACCCCGCCCCCTCTCGCCCCCTCTCGCCCTCGCTACCGCCCCCGCCTGCGCTCGCGCCCACGCCCACGCAAAACCGTGCGCGTATTCACAGCGGGCGGGCGGGAGGCAGCGACGGCGGCGGTCTGGGTGTTAGGCATCGCGGCGTTTCCGTGGGCTAAGCCTTGGGATCAGCATAACGCAATAAAACACGCGCGCCCCCGCCGCTACAGGAAGCGCCCAGTCGACGGAAGGAGTCTCTCTTGCTGACTGCGCGCTGGCGGCGGGGGCGAGGCGAGGGAGGGCTGAGAGTGGGATGAGGTGAAAAAGGGGGAAACGTGCAGGGCGGGAAGGGGTGAGGAGGAGCAGGATCCAGCGGGCGGGGCGGGGACGCGGTGGGAGGAACGCTGATCAACGGAGAGATGTCACAGGTTGTTGTTGATGCCTTGTGTCTTGTAGTGCATCACTCTTCAAAATGTATGAAGTCAGTTAGTAAGCAACTGCCATTAATTTCTACATTCAGTAACACTCTTTCTCACTCTCACTAACAGTTGTTTTTTTTTCAATTGAATGGGTGAAAACCATAACATAATTTCAGTTCTACATACACGTATAGTAATTTCCAGTGCTAATTAGGAATTTCTTATTTGTTCTATTTTAACCGAATTGAAAAGAATAAAATTACAAATTCATGGTGAACATTTTCCTAGATTTTTTATCTAAGAACGAAGAACTTAATTATTCCAAATTAATATTACAAATTGCTGATAGTGTTTTTTAGTACAGAAACTTCGTGTATTTTACCCTTTCATCAAACAATTTTATCACATTTTGCTACTTTGAAAGGTAATGTGGAAAGACAGACATAATACTGACATATATTTTAAACGCCTTTTATGTTCGAATTCTTGTTCCGAAATTATTAACGAGGTAGTCTTCTAGATTAGCAGTTTATTTTCCCACAGTCTAGAAACAGATATGAAGGCACATACGAGACAACAGTTACTTTTAACTTTTATTTTATTTATCTATTATTTTTTACTAGAATCTCCACTTTCGAGATCTTGAGAATTGGAAAGCACGTTTGCTTATGAACAAAGAGGAGTCTTGTTGTGTCATTAAGCCATTATTAATGACTAATTAATGGTAGGGTAAAAGTGTTTGTTTCGAATTTTGTTTTCGTATATTTCAACAAGAAAATAAAATGCAGTCTTTTGCATTCCTTTTAAAATACAATTTTTCTTTAACAATTTTAGAGATCGAAGATACCATTAACACCATCGCCATTAATTATCATTAAATGTTGGATAAAACGCCTGATCAGATGGTTAATTGGTCAAATTTTCTCGTTCGTTGAATTAGCTTTCGTGTGCAACGGTGTGGTATGACACGAGAGAAGCGTAGAAAACAAAGGAAGAGAATGGATATTTTTGGGAGTCGACCCATTTGTAAAAACTTTGCTGACAATTACTCAGAGAGTTGCAAAAATTCTTCGGTAATCGCCCATACAAAGCGTGCCTGGATTTACTGAATCCATTTTTGCAGCTCTCAGGAACCACCAAATTATCTATTCATATAACATACTGCTCTACGTTAATTTTATTCATTCGATTACACAAGGTCATTGGCTTGAAACTAATTGAACGCTATTGTTTAGGCCTGATTGGTGAAGCATATCTTTGTGAACTGCATATTGGATCAGAAACATTGCTCATACTGATCTAGAACAAAACACGGCACTACATGATTGCGGGGTTCTCCACAAATGAAAAATATTAGTTGATATGCCAATTCGTGTATGTGAAATTGAGTCAGTATGTGTGAAATATGTTTACTGCATGAAATAATTATGCTAGTATCAATATACTTTTAAAATTTTTCTTACGTTTACAATATTGTTAAGCATACAAATTCAAGAAAATGCTTAATTTTGACATGAAGAATTCCAGAAAGATCGCTCGGTCTCGAGAATAAAGACATTCCTTTGCTGTTTGTGTTCCGTGATTTAATATTTCATTATTCGTTTGATGGAGAATACGCAAAATGCTTGAGGAGTACCCCAACAAACGGGCCACAGACCGCGCGTGATTTTTCCTTTCTCTTCCTTCTCTTATTCTCGAGAGCATAGGTCTCGCACCGGCTGGGGAGGTGTCGCTCTGGAGAAAGTACCCGCTCCACCCCCTCGCGGGTTAGGCCATTGACTACACCAACGACACTACTGACCATAGCTGATGTGCCCGGGAACATCAATCAATGAACCAAACAACTGAACTTGCCGTCTTCAATATTACCTAATTGGGCATTGCCCCATGTGCGTGATCAACTATGGAAAATAATGCAGAGTATAATTTTACTTTCAAAAATATATTAAAATGCATTTGTTACAGAAATGTGTGTGTTAATGACCTTTTGTTCATATTTTATTCAAGAGTTTTTGTATTATTTTATTTTCTGAGTATTATAAAGAACAAAATTTCATTCAAGATGAATATTTAATCACACAGTCTGCAGATATTTAAATTATGGTCAGCAGACTATTGTGTCCATGATTCAGTTATTTAATTGTGTTTTCTTTCAAATGCACAATTTTGATATTATATTATTGCCGAACTGACATTTCTTACTTGTGTAATAAGACATAAATATTTACTTTCTCACTAATATTCCTTTTTTTAATTCTTCAGTTCTTCCATGTTCGAAACGAATGTTAAATGGCAGGATTAAATAGTCGGACTATAAAATTAAGTATTGTGTAACGGAAGGAATGGTGATTTCGTGAATGAGCAATTGTTTGGCGGGTGAGAGCACTTTTAATGTGGGAAATAGAAGACATATATGAACTCTAATAAAATTACGACTGTAATAATGACATTTTTTAATTTTAAAGACTGAAATAATTTATAAATACATTTACGTACGTAATACGATGTCTTTTGTGAGATATTGATTAGATATTTTGAATATTTTCTTGAGCATGCTCGCTTTAACTCACTTAGGGACTTAACGCAAACCACCATATTTAATCTCTGTTCCTTCCCCATCGTGGTGTAGTGTTCATAAATCTGGCAGGGCAATACTTGTTGTCAAATTGATGTTGGAAGTGGTGCCGAGCAACGTGCGTACATTCATTAAAATGATTTGTGCGGAGGAGCTGGAGAATAAATAACGCGGGAACTGTCGCCGAATGCTGCGGTCGCGAGTTTAGCTCGCCGTCCTCATCCCCGTCCCCGCCCCGTCCCCTTCCCGTCGCGTCCTCATCCGGGCTGGAGGCCCCGAGTTCGTGTCTTCCCGTGGTGGCGGCCGCTTTGCCTGCAGTGTCCGCTGTTTCTCTCAGCTGAATCTAGGCCAGAGCTGGAGCGGTACATAACTCATGCCGCCGCCGCCGCCGCCTTCTCTACAAACCCAGCGTTTACAGGTTTCCTCACGCGTGCGCTTGCGCATGAGCATGAACATGAACAGGACGGCGCGGCGTCGCCGCTGCAGAGATCACGGGACGCCCGCATACGTTTCCAGCGTCGATAGAGCGTGCGGCCGTACGCTTTCGCTGACTGATAAAACGTGCGAGAGAAATTTATAGCTCTGACATCAACGGACACGCAGAACGGCACAATTACCGCGGCAAAAGTTATGGCAAATCGTACGTTAATGTTCTTAGCCTCTACTTTTCTTCGTGGTGAGCAAATAATACACAGTTACATTCTTGTAAATATTTATATTACTATTTTTGGTTTTCTATTACGTGCACGCAATATATTTGTTTTCGTATGTGAAATTGTTGTGTTATTTTTTCTTATTAAATTTATTGTTTGTTTGAAAAAAACAAACATTCTACTCTATTGTCCTCAAACAACATATTGCTTTTAATAGTATTTAACGCTGTAAGAGTTTTAGGAATCTCACACTGCAGTACGAGCGCTAAGCGCCTAGATAGAATCAGTTTTTCAATTTCCTTTCTTTACCTATGATAAAATCGTATTAATGGATATTTCTAGATGAATACTGTCTTTGCTTTCATAATATTTGCTGTGTTTTTGTCTCCTTTTCTTTATTAATAATATAATTTCATGCAAATTTTCATTTTTTACCAATAATGCATTTTTTAATTGACAATATATTTTGCATTGCGAGTTTCTAAATATGCACGATAATAGTCTGTTATTTATCGTAATAAAAAGCTCTTTAGATCGTGGTAAAAGCTCTTTAAATATATACTAGTGTATGTTCAGATTATTGAATATTATCATTTACGTATTGTGTTTCTAATTAATCCAATGTTTTGCAAAATTATCAAATAAAATGGGTCAATTATTATGGAACTAGCATATTGTCTAATTTTTTCATTTTACATTGGTTCCCTACTTTTTGTAAATGTTCTGTTCCATAAAATTTATTAGCACTCTCTATGTCATTGCTTGGAGTCAAATTATTTTACTTGCCCCTTCATTAACCATTCATACTGACAAAAATGCAAGTAAAGTGTTGCGTAATATTACACCAACTGTTTCTTCCGATACTTTCTATGAAGTCACATAAATAAGGAAAGAATAATCAGAAAAAAATAATTGTTTTTCTTAGATTTTATTGTTTTTATCATTATTTAAATCTTAAATGTTCTGGTCGCCCAATCCCTTACTAGGGTTAAACTTCATAGATTAGTTACCCTCTCAATGTCATTCTCTCCTTTTCTCATTGACGTGTTTTATTTATTCCGGGCACTGCATTTAGTCTCCAAACCTAAATGCACAAAATAAATACTAGATTTCATGACGAGGGAGTTTCTCTCAAAGCCACGTGTTATCTGTTTTCCGTATCGACGTACTGTGGTGCGGAACGTCACGCAAATCTGAGAAAAGGGTAATTCAAAACGGACGCTGAAAATGAAAGACATTGGCACAGAGCCACGAGAAATCAGTAATGTGGGTGATGTAAGCTGAGTTAAAGATGTCAGATTCAATCGTGATGAATGAAAATCGAATTTCGAGAAAATAGACGTAGATCACGAGGGCGCTGAAAACACTCTGCAATCGGGCAACGTTCGTTTGTGCAGTCTGGCCAACTTGGCGGTGACGGTGTCGGTAGCCGAAGTGCTTAACCACGCTTCGTGAGGTCAAGCTGTGTAAGGAGTTCGAGACACCCAGGATACCTGGATAGGTGATCGTGTGGGAATTCAGGATACAAATGACGGCGTCTAGCCACTGGCCGAAAGGTTTAAAAAGACAATGACTATAACCACAAACAAAACACGTTCAATGAGAATGACTCAATGCTGAATAAGGACTTAGAACAAGCTTAGAACATGTACAGAGAATAATCCTGTAGTGTCGAGGTAGTTGATAAAAATTCTAGCCATAAAAGAAAAAAGCAGAAAAGTGGATTGCAGTTCTAATATTGCACAAATATTGTGACTATCTTTTCTTTAGGCAATAACATCGCGATTAGCTGATGAAGGTAATCCATTTGTGAATGTTATCCCATTAGTATCTATTTGAATCTCTGCACTACAAAACCTAGAATTATATATGTCAAGTTACACTGTTCAGAGAAGTTGATTAAGTACTTACAAATGTCACAATTTTGTTTATATTGTGATAATTACTACTAAGTAGCAACGCTAGCGGTGAGTGAAAATGCAAAGCCTGTTTGGGAATTCTTGGGTTCGATCCCAGGAGATTCCAGACATTTGCTTGATCATCAGCGAAGTTATGGAACCAGGTGAAATAGGAATTATATGTCGGTTGGCCGATGGTCTTCATGCTTTCCCTGATCACGTCCAGTGAGCAAAACGCGATTGCGGACATTCCGGAGCAGCACGTTACCCAACAAGCCACCAACCGGCGCCATTTTCTTTCCCCTCTCATCTCCCTCAGTGAAGAATCAATTCTCATTAATAATATTTCCATTCCCCCCCCCCCCAAGAAAATTATATTAGGTATCTTAATTTCTTACATGGATTTAGCTCTGTATTTTCGCAATTTATTTTTACACTGCCTGTTCTATTCGTGAACGTAACATCAAAAGCGTTTAACAAAAATCTGGTATGCACCAATCAGGGATGCGAATTTAAAAAATATCTTCTTTTTTTTCGAATTCACTCCACTTCTGGCTAATCACAAACTGTGAGAAGTCAGTCTTAAAAAGTGGTGTGCTTTTAATGAGCAAGAAGAGAGATGGCCATGATTCAGTTTACATGATGGTTCAGCTTACATGATAGAAAAAGTGGATTGAAACATCATTATTATTCATATTTGACAAACTTTAAAACTCTGTTGGACATTATTTCATTCATGGAATAATCTTATTAAATACTACTAGTGCACTGGAAATGTTTGAACAATTCCTTTGTTTTACCCACAATAAATCAATTTGCATCGTTTACGTCAACTAGCGTGCTGTTGTACAGTTGCACTACAGGGAAGATTTTTTTTCTTTTATTGTGTTTGCTATGAAATTTATGACGTCAAGCTCAAAAGAGTTTCCACTTTAAAATATCTCTTATCGGATGTCACTATATACATTTTGCCATGTTAAAGCGAAGGAATATTCTGTTTTGTGCGAGCCTTAAATGCATTATGTGCAACTTATAGATGGTCGCATGGGACATATTTCAATCGTCATACGGGCTCCATACTGAACGACAGATCAGCGTCACTATGCGAATGCAAAGAATTCCTTACTATAGATGTTTTCATTTCAACTATCGAAACCTTTGTGTTCAGAATTTTTCGCCAGTAAAATGTGTTATATCAAATACTGTACGCTAGCAGGCAAGCGCTATTCAATATCTACTCGTAAACTACCCCAGAAATTCGAGCCAATAGGTTGCAAGAGTTATGTAAACGAGAATCCTAGAGAAAATTAGTCCTTTATTTTTAATCATCATCAGCTCAGTATTGGTAATTATTGCTTTCGTGTTTAGTAAAGGAACCTTATATAAGTTTGCTGAATATATAAGATTACTTCTTTCGTTTTTCTATTTTCTTTCTTTTTTGTCTTCTTTGTCACTTTTTCCTTTCTTTCCTTTCTTCTCCTCTCTCATTCCTACAGCATACCTTTGTCGAGAATTGTAGATACCGGCTTCTCTTATCGGTAGTTTTCCATGATTTGTTCTTTCAATACCAAGCAACTGAGAGCGTGGTACCTCAACAAATGGGCCACAGAGTGTGAGCTATCTTCCCTATCGTTTCCTTCCTGACAAACACACGCACACACACACACACACACACACACACACACACACACTTACTTGCACTACGACACACATTGTAGTGAAGTAAGTAGAAGTAAGGAATGCGAGAATATACAGTACATTCCTTCTATTTTATATAACAAACATCTAAGAGTAATCCGTAAATGCGATGGAAATGAAAATGTGCCGATCAAAAGGAAAACTCATTTACGTTTCACAAGTTGTTTCTTAAAAGATACATCAAGTAAAAACGCAGAAACAACAGCACAAACTTGTTCGTATTATTCGTAATGGTTACGTAATATTGTCGACGTGAACATATACGTTCAGTATTGGGAAACTCCAAATACTCATTTCCGTCAAAATCTCGCGTTCAATTTTTGCAACATTACGTTACTTTCTCTATGCGAGGCTGGGATGGCCGGGAAGGCTAAAGGGCCGCGGCTACCTTGGCTTAAAGAGTCGCGTATTCGAACTTCACTTCGGGCAAGAATGTTTGTGCGTATTCGTATGCGCGTTCGTCTATCGCTACCCTAAAAAATTACCGTGGTCTTTATAGGACCAAAGCAGTTGAAAAGCAAACTTAAATAAGTTTTAAAAATAATTCTCTATACTACGCATACGAGAGTTCAGAAAGAAGGACTAGGTGTTGGGGTGTACATTTTGGTGGAACTAGGTCTCGATTTCGTACAATTATTTGTTTTGTACTCTAATGAATTTGCCGGACTTCGTGAGCGCGTCGCTAATGCGCCGTTTTGACGGAAGGCGCCTCGGCACGTTAACGCTCTGCAGCCCGCCTACCCGCTTCCCCACCATCGCCCCACCGCTTCAGAAAACATACTTTTCGTTAGATGAGGGGACGCCAGAGGGGCAGGGAGCACCTGATTGTCGGCGTTGTGTGCGAACGCGCCAAGCGACGCCGTGGAATACGGCGGCGGCGGCGGCGGCGGCCGAGGAGACAGAGGCGTGGGAGGAGGTGTGCAGGGGCGGGGACGAGGGCGCGTGTGGGCGCGCGGCGCGGAAGGCGCGAAGCTAGAGCACGCTGCCCTTCCTCTGCCGCGTTGCCTATTAATATTCTAATAGCAGCGCGCGATCGGCTCCATTGTGCAGAGTTACGGGCTTCGCTCCGCCCTTGTAATTAGCAGAACAGCAATTCAAAAGCTCGCTCTTGTGTCGCATCTTCAGCGCTCGTTTAGCGTCGGCCGCGCACTCGGCATGGCGCGCTCGTTGCCAGCGGGGGCGGCGGCGGCGGTATGCTAGCGGGCGCAGGGAACGAGACACACAGTACGGTGCCGACGAACGAAACTAGTGGGGGCGGTTGTGCAAGGCTGTGGTGAGACGAAAGCACGAGGTGATTTACTTATTTTCTTGGTTATACATTGTATATGTTTTGTACACTCATGTCACTGTTCCAAACGCAAGTCCCAGAACCTTTTATTGTGCTTTTACCTGTTAAAAGTAAAGAGAAAGAAATTAATGTGAACACTACCATTTGTTAAGTCACTCTCAGTTCCGAGGATCACGTTCCGGGACGATAAACCAATTCGCAATAGTCATCAGTGCATTTTACTCTAGCGAATTAGTAGGGCGAAGCAGGAGCCACTACATAGTAAAACGGCAACTTAGAAAAAATGGCGCTTAACCCTTTTGTAAGGTAAGATCTGGACTTACCGGAGTGACGAATGACTGACAAAATTTCAAATTAGTGACCACTATGAATATTCTGCCCTAGTAGTAATAGAGTATTACTCGCCGAATATGAACAGGGAAAAGATAATTTTCTCTGCGTGGAAATGAATTGAACACATAAAGAACATTACTGTCATAGAGCTAATACATAAACTGCGTGTTAAACAGTATATGAAATTTTTGTTTAAGTCATATGCCAATGTTGCTGACCTGGGATTAATGAATTGCCTCAAATCGCTGGAGGTACACAAAGCAAGTAAACGAACTAGATATTATCTAGTATACTTGTAGACCACTTAATCGTTTGGAGATGTTAACATGGGTTTTCCTTCAGTTCATTTTGACCAAGGATTTATAATATTTAAAGAAGTAGCTAAATAAAATTGTTTTTTTTTAAATTATTTAGTGGCAAAAAATGTGTATCAAATATAAAATTGACGTTAGGGACACTTTTAATTATGAAAATTAGTTAATAGAAATTTAATTAGAAAAATTAGACCATGTTGATTTTATGGCAACGGTGACGACTGGTTTTTGGGCGTCAAGATATAGTGAAGTGATTTCCTAATATTTTTACTTGTTTTTTTATTGATCAACCTTCATGAAGATATTTAGAAATGTCCACTATATTTCTGGCAGATATAAGCTCACTAACATTACATTATAGAGATACGCCTGAAGACTTTATTTTCACTTCCGAGCATGATTTGCGCTTAACAAGTAAATTAAATTGTTTGATGTGACGTTAAGTAAACGTTGGGAGTACATTTAAGTAAGGGAATAAAAGTTACATTGCGACCCGCCATGGTAATTTGAAGGGAGAAAGTAAATAAAAAACACTCTTAAACTAATAAGATAACAACTTGACAGCCACACAGTTAACAATAAGATGGTGACGGAGTTAGAAAATAGGAGGGAATCTAGCAAAATAGCGGTGAGCAGGCAGAGCAACGCAGGCGGGGTTGCAAGGCGATTAGCACGGATAGCGAAACGGCAGTGTTACTCGATGAAACGCAGGGAGATGGAAAGATGGCGTCGAGTTGAAAAGACGAGGATGGAGAAGGAGCTTACAAGATGAGACGACTGGGAATGGCGCGAGAGAGCATCATGCTGTGCGAGCCAACGAGCCGGCGACGGCGAGGCTGCGGGATGCGGAACCACGCCGCTCGGCGGGTGCGCAGGCGGCGGACTTGACGGCAGTCGGGATCTCGTTAGGAACGGAGATCTAATCTTCCGGCCAGATTCTTTTCGTGATTGTCGAACTGACATCTGGGAGAGAATGACCGGACAGTTTCAAAGAGGGGGAAAAA
>BOPP01000043.1:2451736-2474844 GCA_017312745.1 Gryllus bimaculatus
AAAAAGGTGATGAGTATAATAAAATTTTTCAGAAAATTGACTGTTAATCGTAGGCACTTTTCCAGGAATCTGCACGTATAAATACGTGCATGATATTATTATTGAATAACGATAGCAATATGCCGATATATGTAAAATAGAATTGTTCTCCCTGATTATGATTACACATATGTGGTATTAATAAAAATAAAGGAGCGTAAAATTAATCAGGTAATTTTTTAAATTGCATTTTTATTCGTTCTGTAATTATTGAATCACATTTATCGCTTTTCTGTAACCGTTGCAAGCTGTTTTAACATTAACCACGTACGCAAGTATATTGTTACTTCTATAATCACAGGCTTCCTATATTCGCTAAGAAAGTTGTTGTTTGAAATATCTTTTTCATACATTCTCTGACTGTAATATAATAGCATACAATATGAAAAATTTATACCATTTAACATTGAATACACTTCTTGAGGCTGCATTTTGAATTCTATATCTCACAAAGGAAAGATTTTTGAAAAAACACATATCCGCTGACACAACCTAATGTTTAGAAGAGTAATTAATAGAAATCCACTAGTTCTTCGAATTCTGATTTAAACCAGGTTCCTGGAAATTTTTCGATTATTTACGATCCCTAATACGAGGAATTGCTAACGAGTTTGATGTCTCTTTCGGAACTGCCTGGTCTAATCCTCGACTCACATAGCTTCAGATATTCAGTGAAATACGGAGATTACAATAGTTATTTTGCATTAGAAATGTCAAGCATTTTAATTAAACTAAGAATGGGTTTTAATTTATGAGAAATTGAATTTTAAAAGACAATGGCAAATTGTAATATATAAATTTTTTATTAATAGACTGTATTCTTAATAACGATATTCAATCATCGTTGCCCGGAAAAGTCTTTGAATTTATAGCCAACGCAAGTAATGACACCCAATAACTATGATCATTCAAAGTATCATGTCTCGCTTTTTTGGCGAGAAAAACAATTTGCGTCAAAATAAAATTCGCTAAAGAATGTGTGTATATTTTTAATCAAAAGCCTTTACTTCCGCAACTGTCAATATCGAATATTAACAGCCATCGGACGGATGTTGCAAAGCGAGGCGATGGCTCGGTTGAACGCGCGTTCAGGCAGCACAGACGAAGCAGCCCACGCGCTGTGTGCTTTGGGTGGCAGATAGCTGCACCGCCACCGCAAGCCAGCAGTCGCAAGAGGCGTACTTAGCACGCGTCTGCGACCGACTTCCGGCGGAGGAAAGGATAGTCAATAGCGCTTCTCTCGCGTCCCGCTCCGCTCCGCTCCCGCTCGCGCCACCTCCGCCTCTCGCGTCGTCCGTCGCGCGCTCGTAACTACCATCATTCTCTTGGCTCGTCTCCCTGGCGCCCGTCTTCTTCCTTCCTTTTGTCTCTTGTATTTTTCCCGTTACTTAATTTCCATATATACTTCCGTATGGGCTTCCAGAAAAGCCTTACGTTTTTTATCGCTAAAGTGTTCCTTCGTGCGCTGCTCTTTGGTCGTGGAGGCGGTTTTTCGAGGGAAGCTGGCCAAAAGCACACGCGGCCGCGGGCCGGACCGGGGGTGGCGGGTGGCGAGGGGGGGGGGAGGGAGCCGGGGCGCGCCGGCGCGGGGTTTTGTTTCAGTTGTTCGCGGAGCGGCGGTACGACGACTGTCGGGCCGGGCCGGGCCGGGCCGGGCTGCGCTGTGCGGCGCCGTGCCGCGCCGTGCCGTGCCGTGTCGTGTCGTGTCGTGGCGCGTCGGACGCAGGGCGGCCGAGAGGCAGCCTGACGCCAGAAGAAGCGTCTGCGCTGCCGCCGCCGCCGCCGCCGCCGCCTCCTGCTGCTGGCTGCTGATGGAGGGGCGTGTGTCTGAGCTGGAACGTTATCGCTGTGGGTCAGGGGGCGAATAGACACCCTGGTTTTAAGAAAATAGAGGGCGGAAGCCGTTTTTAAATCCTGGGTTTACACCGACAAAACGAAGAAGCTTCAAGACATGTTTAAGCAAACACACTGCTGAGTATTATAGTAGAATTTTCCGTATTGATCGCTACAAAGAAGTTTTCTTTTTTACCAATTAAATGAAATATTGAGCATTACTACGGTTGGTAGATTTGTTCGAAAGGAAAACCGGGCCACGTTTTAATTTTTTATTAACTCTTTAAAAAATATTGAAAATTAAGGAAAATTCTAATATACGTTTTTATATATTAAGCATTCGAAGCCACTACTTTTAATACATTTTGGGTTAATATTTAGCGGTGACAGTAGGATATTACTCAAAATGTCTTTAAAACCCGATTACCTTTTGTCCGGTTTACTAAGTTTCTCTTGACCATAGAAGCACGAAGAGACCCTGACTGTCTGATCGAAAACGGAACACCTGCCAAAGACTCACAGAACCCAATTATGCAAATTAGGAGAGACAATCTATTCCCAACGCCGGTGCGGATGGCCAGGATCATTAAGGCAGTTGTGCCTTAGCGATCTCAGACCGAAGGATCGTGGGTTCGAGTCCCGCCTAGTGCATGGTTGTATTGTGTTCGTCCTTTCACACCCCTATCATCATTATCATATCGTGTCATCCTCATAGTTACCATACCGTTACACGCAATAGTAGTCGCTAATGACCTACTAGTTGATGCAACCTTAAAAAAATCCATTCTCATCGACCTCTGGTATGAGGAAATAGTCTTAAGGAGAAAATGAGGGGTTGTGGGCAAAAACATGGTGTGAGATGCGGTAGGGTTTGAACTATTTGTACTGCCACAATAATAATTACTGGTAAGACTTCATTATAATCCACATTTTATTTTAAATTTCATTTGTTAAAACACTCTCCAGGAATGTTATTCCAGGATTAAAAATATTAATGCACCAGAGATTTCTTAAGCCTTTTCGTCATCTCAGTATTCACTGATAGTGGGTAATCGTGTTCTTGTCCTGAACTCTGAGCAGGCCCAATGGCCTGAGCTGCGCCATTAATAAAGACATTATTATTATTATTATTATTATTATTATTATTATTATTATTATTATTATTAATATTATTATTATTATTATTAACTCTTTGGACTGTTGACTGTGAAAACATCTTTTAGAATAACTGTTTCATTTAATACAAATGTCTATGACGCAACCCATTTCTTCTAAATTGTATGGTATTGCTGCTTTTATGTCGATCGAACAACTCTTTCGCCTTCCTCCTCCAATATGAGGAAATGTACGATTCTTCTAGATCGGTATCACGTTATGATTTGTTGTACTTTTGATTCCTTCCCGTCAACCCATATATTTCTCACTATTTCCCGAAACCTTTGAAATAGCTCCTGTATCACCATATCTATCAACTATTCGTTGAATATTTTTCATTTTAATTGTTTATTTAACGCCCAAAACGAAATGTCATTTAAATGTACATTTCCTGTCCAGGAACAAAACAAGGTTCCGTTGCATCTTAAAGGGTGAACGTAAACTGGGCAAGGAACCTGGTTTTAAATGTTTTAAGAAATGTACAATAGAACTTTTCAGTCTCCGTCAACAACCATCATTCAAATCCGAGACCAATAAGTGTAGGCTTGCCACAGGGTTTCTCACTATCCCCTTACACTTGTTAATCTATACGTTTCTGACCTTTCAAAATTAGATAACATTCAAACTGTCCAATTCGCGGACGACACTGCAAATTTCCTTGCCTGAGATTTGTTAGTAGATATCAGAAAAACTCTTCAATTGTATCTCAATCCTATTAACATTTGGACTGAATATTCAAAAATCGAACATAATTCCACAAAAACAGTATCGATCACAATAAATAATAAACCAATTAACTAGCTACCCCCAAATAGTACTAGTAAAATATCTCGAGCTTCATGTAGACAGTAAACTGAACTAGAACCAATATATCAATAGTTAAATACAACAAGCAAAATATAAGCTACATCAACTAAACACCATCATTGATCGATCTTCTTACCTCCCATTCCCAACAGCCATAACGATCCACAACACTATCATTAGACCACGTCTATACGCGTGTCCAGTTTGGATCCCCGCAGCAAAAATAAACCTGAACAAGCTTCAAATAGTCCGGAACCAGTTTCTCAGAATTATCACAAATGATCCTTGATTTGTCACAAACTCACAGTGGTCGTTTAGCGTAGTGAGTTAATCTACAAAGGAAACTAAGGGTTTTTCTCTGGGGGAGAGCACAGGTCAAGCCGACTTCATTTTACTGGTAAAGAATCTTTAATTTATGCTAAATATAAAATGTCTGTTTATTGGTTGAATTATTGTTAGTTTTGTAATGTTAAAAGTTGACATATTAAATGACTTTCGTTAGCATAAAAAATTAGCAAAAGCTATATTATTTATATCAATCATCGGCATTCCTCGGGCGACCCGTCGCGGGCAACTGGACCCCCCCCCCCCCGCAGCCCTTGGCCGGCCTTTCCGCCTTTGCCTCCGCCGGCCTTCGGGTCTTCCTGCTGGGTTCGCACTGCCTTCGTTTTCGCGAGCGCTCCGACTGGCGGTTTGCGTCTCTACGAGTCACTTCGGCCGAGTGCAGGCAAGTTGACTGTCGGCTTCTGCTCCTTCTGTATTCGATATTGCTCTTTGTTTTATTTAATTGGAGGATCGTGATTGTGTAAGTTGCGTCACTGTTGACGATACCAACGATAGCGCCAGCCATTAATACAATTTCCATGTAACATTTCATATCATTTCTACTCATATTAATATAAACCACCGTTTATTTACGTTACCAGATTACCAACTCCTAATATTTTTAAATCCATCAACTTTATAGGCATTTCTTCACTAACCGCAATACCTAGGACTCGGATGGATGCGCATTAAAAATGTAAAATATGTATGCAATAATGAGATTTTAAACACGTGATAAATGTATGTAATTTAAAAATGAATATATTGTCATAATTTGTTCTTTTTACTATTATATTTATCACTGAAGATCTAAGAAACATATAGTCTTTCAAAACAATGCAAGTTATGACAAAACTCGTCTGAATTATTTCCATTACAGTGCTTAACAATCATCATTTTAAGATTTGAAAACAGAAACGATTTTCTTTTGCTTCTGAAAATGTATTATTATTATTTATAATTATTATTGTAAGTATTATTATTACTGACGTTATTACTAGTAAAATGTAGTAACTTCATAAAGTAATTCATACTTTCATTTTTAGACATTTCCCTGTGAAAATTACAAAATATGTATAATTCTTGCGATGAGCTCTAAATATTATGCAATTATGAAGACTCCCAAAATATGTAAAAACATGCACTATAAAAATTGCCAATCTCACCGTAGAAACATTGTTCGGTGGGCATATTATAATATGGATATACTTAAGTGTAATAGAAAAAAGGTGTTATTATGTAACTATCCTAGGCCTAGTAATAACTACCTCCTTTTTTGTGAAGTCTTCTCAATTACTGCAATTGTTGTACAATATCGCCAGCAGCACCTCTGCCATCAGCTTTCGTTTCCACCCCATCACAGCTTCTGCAACTTCGCTTCTCCACATCATCCGTTGCTACCGTGTCAGCTTCCCTCGTGTTCTTCTCTTTCCTTCCGCAAGTCCGTCTCGCTTCAGTCCTTTCCCGCGCCGGCCTCCTTTCTTCTCCGCACCTCTCTCTGCCCCTCTTCGCATGTCTCTCCCCGGCCAAGTCCTTCCTAGTCTGCGCCTCTTCAAGCCTCCGCCTGTTTCCGCTCGCACCTCTGTGCCCATCATTCCCCTGTCTCCTGCGCTTTGCTACCCAATCCTCCTCTCTCCCTCGTTCCTATCTCCGCCCCGACTCGGTTTCCGTCCTCGTCTTGGCGCCCTCTCGCCCCGCCGCCTCCACCGCCACCGGGCGCCGGGCCGGGGGTGGGGGTGAGCAGCCGGAGCCGGGGCGCGCTCGGAGGCGGGCGGGAGAGGCGGTTCCGCGAGGCTTGCGAACATCCCCGGCTAGGCGCCTCCGCCCCAGCGCCCCCTCCCCCGTCGCTCGGGGACGCAGCGAGCGGCTGATCCGCTGTGTGTGCGTTTCGAAACACATACATCAAACAGTATATTTACGGAAACCGAGTAGGAGCCTGTAATTGGAAGACTTTAATGTAAAAGGAAACCGCCGTCGGTGACAGATGGGAAGATGGGGCTTTCAAATTACGCTTATGACGTATATTCGCGGCCCGAACCCGTTCGAAAGTACGGTGTCGCTTTTTAATATAATCACTAGTGAAAATATCTAGGGCCCAGGCATATGGCAACGTTTTCTAACAAACCACAATAGTGCGATTTTGGATTTAAAATAGTTCCTGGTTCTCTCCCACATTTATATACCTTTCTTCAAATACCGGGTTCTGTGTTTGACGAAAATGAACTTGATATGCTCAATGTTTAGTTGAATTAAGAGTTCCTGGAAAGAGAGAAGTTTACTTAATGCTCAAAGGATATGAAATAAAATGTACCCTTTCAACAGGCCTTCCTTTCGAGAGACGTTGCACGCCCTGACGTTCCTGATATCTCATCTCTTAGTGGGTTGTGTTTGAAACATTCAAATTCGAACGTATGTTTTTTTGTTCACAACACACAACTGTGTGAGAGATGAAGGTCTACAACTAACTAATGAGTTCAACATTTTGATAAATAGGTGAGATTATAAAATTCTATTGTGAAATGCTAGATATTTTCTCGAATATCATGCACTAATTAATACTATAGATTATGTTTACACCTTTCACTATTTAACTGAGGAATTCCTATCATGTATTTTAAAATTGCAAACAAAGTTGTATTACCAATAAGTATTTTTTTATTTTTAAATTACACTTTGTAATTTATTTCTTTACATTTAGTACTATTTTTCCTATTTAATGTATTCAAATGTATGTATGGGAAAGAAAAACCGGAAAAGATGGCTCAGGACATCAACCGGTCACTGCAGTCTCTCGGACCGGCAGGTCCTAGGTTCCCATCCCGACGGTGGCAGGATTTGTAACACTAGCTTCTTAGCTGGGTGGAATTCAGTCGCTGGCTGGAGAAGTCAAGCGGACGGCTGCTCTGATCGGGAGTTTTCCGTGGTTTCTCCGATCAACACCAGGCGAATGCCGGAGCAGTGCCCTAAGAAACGGGTCACGTACCTTAGCGATCTATTCTACCGATTCCTTGTCCTAACCTCCCCCCCTTACACTCACACTTACACTAGCATGCACTACACTACCACACATACCGGAAAGCCCGTCAGGAGCTAAGAGCTTGTCCCGGTTGGGGCGGTCCCTCGCTGATGGGAACTACCTGGTTGAGGGAAAACACCACTAGCCAACGGTACGTGGCGGCGGATGAACCAACCAGCGGGGGAAACATCACCGCCACCTCCCGAGCAAAAACATGCATTACACTTACAGGACTAATGACCCTGCTAGTTGACGTGCCCGGAATCACTAAACAATCAATCAATGAGAGAGAAAACCCGGTAGTAGTTTTGTCAACAGCAAATTACTAGTAAAAAGCTAGTAAATTACTTTAATAACAAAATACCTATATGATAATATTGTCCGTCAGACACTTTAAATCTTGTATGATTTTTTTAAAATTATTTATTATGTAGCATTTTGAAGCCGCACATAGTAAACACATTTCATCGCCTTTCTTTTTTCTCTAAGTTGATTTAAAGTTCAAAATATGTTATTCATGAAAACATTCTTAACGATACAAGAAATATTAAGTCATACGCGTGTTTTCGGTAATCGAGTCAGCTATAAGAAAAAAGTCCCTAACAAAAACTCGAAAATAAAATATATGAAGTGAAGGCAACGTATTATCATCTGGCGTTAAAAACCACTTAGATACTATTTCCTCTTTTTTTATAGTACGTATATACCGAATCTTACTGAAAGACGGGAGAAGAAAACACTAGTCATATCGCACCTCTAGAAAGGGGACGAGTGCGAATTTCGGATTTCTCAGAAATTGCAATTTTAAGTTGCGTAGTTCTGTAATACTCGTTATAGATTGTACCAAATATTCACCTTCTAGCAGGCAGTAATTGAACTAATTCAAAATCCAGTTCAGGATAGTAGCAGTGCCTCTTGGTAACCTCTTATCAGCTTTTAGCTGGAAAATGACGATTTCGCACTTGTGTCACTTTTCTATTGGAGGTGCGATATAATAATTCTGTAGTATTAACAAAATTCTATTAACACTATTTTAGTATATCTTAAAAATGTATTAACCTATAGTTTGTTTTCCTTCTCATTGTAATATTGTAATATTGTTTTTGTCTTAACTGCTTTTTAAAGAAAGGTGACGACATTATATTTTATTAGCGACAATCCTTGAATGATCACTATGTATAAGTGACCTCTTTAAGAGTAAGTTCATATTAAACAACTCAAATCTGCGCATGTACCCAGCTTCATTTGAAAGAAAGTACGTACCAGGAAAGGATCAGGGTTTTGAATGCTTACTTATTTTCTCAGAATTCATTTCCACTTTCATGAAATGTAGGGACAGTATCACTCTTTCATGACATCGTGGCTGCTATAACTGAGAGCATAAATTAATTTTCAAAAATGTCTCCTGAGCTTTTCCAGTGCACGCACTCCACTTTAGTCATGCAACACCCATCGTTGAACTATATTTCGAAATGGGGTAACGAGACGTCAGAATGAAGCCCCGAACCAGATAGGGAGATAAATTTTATTATATTTTATTTAGGGAAATCAAAACGCGAAAATAAAGGGATGTAAATTGGCAAATTCTAAATGATATACCACACACAAATGACAAAAAATGTGTGGGTTTTATTTTATACATTTTTATTCCACAATAGCATTTACAGTTGTAGGATGTGTTTTCTTCTTGGCTACAACAACGATCTCTGTTGTATTTAATAGTTACATGGATCATAATAATAATAATAATAATAATAATAATAATAAAGGCATATTATTATTATTATTATTATTATTATTATTATTATTATTATTATTATTATTATTATCATCATCATTTCCTCGTTGATGCAATATGCTTCAGTTTGAGTGAAAATAAGGTTGAATGTGTCTGGATACTGAAACGAAACATTGTTTTTTTTCCTCTTTAACTTGTAACGTGTCTGGCTGAAGATACAAGGAAGATAAAGGATAGAATTCACGCGGTACGTGACCCGTTTTTTAGGTTACTGCTCCGTCATTTGCTCGTGTTGAGTAGAGAAACCACGAGAAACTACTGATGAAAGCGGCGGCCGCTAGGATTCTCCTCAGAGAGCGGCTGAATTCGACATAGCTATGTTGCAAGTGTCGAAAATGCTGACATCGTTAGGTCTCCCTAGGATGTCCCGGTTCTTTCCGTCAGAGGCATGCCAGTAAATTTATGCCTTGTGCCACCTGCGCGTAAAAGTAACAGGATGAGAAAACTAGAAAATGCTATCTTTTATTTTATTTTCTCGCCTACTGTTTACCTACTTACTTTACACATACATACTTACATACACTTACATACTTTACACAAGAGAAAGTATTATAATACAACAGCGAAAATTGGTCATTTGGCGACAGAATAACTCCTTTTGTAGACACATGTCAAAAAAGTGGATCATTCTTGGTCCTAAATTTCGAAAATAATTTCTCTTAACACGTAATGTAGTCAATTTCCAAGTTAAGCGGATTGTTGAAACCGAAAAATTGGTTTATAGGAAATAGCTTATCTCCCCGTTTGTGGTCAACGTTAAATTCCGTTTAGCGCTAGAAACCGATTTGATGATTTTCTCCAAAACTTATATTCCCCGAAGGATGTGGTGGAATTGGAGACTCGGCAAATTTAAAACGTACATTATTCCTTAACATTTAAAAAAATCATATTATTGAAGGAATTCAAATAAGTTCTAAGTATACTTCAGTTAGCAGATTTTGACTTTCACTCTGTGTCAGTCTAACTAATACTATCAATGGATGAGGGGTCACACAGAACACCTGTATTGGAATATTCTAGGTTGCTGAAAATATTTTAAAATGTAGTAACGGCATATCTGTTTTGGATTCCGGTTCTGAATTCGGGTTTGCGATCTGTATATTTACCTTGTTTGAGATTTGTGTTTTGATTGATCAAGTGGAAATTTGAATACAAATGTTTGGAGAGCAAGGCAATATGAAATGGATTTGATGTTTAGTTCACAGTGTAATTTGCTTGTTCAAAATGAACATTTGGCTCGAGAAATAGATCTTAAGAATTAGTATGTATTTCACTCTATTGTTATTGGTTGTGCAGGGGATCGTGTTATATATTTTGAATGCGATAGCTCGGCAGTATGGTGTGAATGCGAATATTTCTGCAATGAATTTAGTAGGATGCATATTGACCTTACATTTCGACGACCATTTCTTTTATTCTGTCAATTCTGTTTCATTCTGTCCCGTGACAGTCTTTGAGAAAGGCTACTTCACAGTTAATGTCACAAATTTGGTAATATGGTTTTCCATTTTCTCTTTAAAGCAAAAAAATGATCTATTTAAATGAAATAATCCATCAGTCTTATTTCAAATTTTCAATTCAGAATTAAATTTAAATAATATGATCCAAAAGAAAATTGATTTTGTAATTCTGTTTACTCCTTTTCACTCCCGGAGTTGCTTTGAAGCAACATGGTTTTTGATTGTTCTTAGCGCACTCTCGATCAATTATATTGAATTATCAACTGAACCATTCCCAAGATACGGCTATAAAGATAATATATTCTCCTTTCGTATGCAGTATTTTATTTCCGTGTCTTGTGAGACATTACTAATTACGCATAACCGTAACAATTTCATTGATGCATTCGTACCTAAATTTTATATTTTATTTTCGTCAATGTTATAGTAGCGTTATTTTTTGAAAAACTTAAATTTGTTCACATGAACAATCATAGCTTATAATTAATATTTTTCTATCACTTTCGATCTATATTTATATTTCACACTATCTTTCGATCATATTTTTTATGCACTTGCTTGCAATCAACTACCAACTACACTTTTAACCCCAATGTTGCCTGACAGCAACAAATAGGATTTTCTACAAAAATTAATTTAAAAAAATAATATTTAACAATAATTTAGAATAAAGGGTTTAAGAGTGATATAAAAGCTTAAACTTTCTACATTCATAGAGGTTAAAAGGATTAACAGACAAATATTCTTGACTTTTAAATACTCTGCCCGCGTTGGCGAGAATAGTTAACTTAGAGATACTTGTTAATTTACTTCACATTCTTGATAAACTACTTACTAAGCTAAATAACTTAATGTTATGTTTTCAAGAGATAATTATCAAGTAAGTAGGAAACTCGTAAATTGTTGTAACACAATATACCTTCGTATTTTCTTTTCAGATAAATTCTACAAGCCATTTGCTCCGAACATGTATGATTCATTTTTAGCACCAATCAGTTGGCTGATAGTACCAAGATATAATTACTTACGTTATGTTTTAAACAAAAAAGAAATATAAGTCCTCGGTTAATATGTGGAGAAAAAATAAAAGAAGAAATACAATATTAGTAACACAAATATTGAGGGGTTGGGTGGAAGAATGGTGTATCTCGAATTAGGGCGTTTATGTGAATTTGTCCGATATATCTAATTTTTTGTCAAATTAATGAGTTTAAGCCTCCAGATGATAGTAATACATTTCTAGATGCATATCTGCGTAGTGTTGAAGATAAAAATAAAGGTCAAAAAAGGAAAACTTTTCCAAAAATCAGAAAACGAGAATTAATGAATCTTAATTAACGTGGATCAATATGCAAATTATTATGTATTACTGAAATTAAGAAATATATGCAGATTTTCATAGACGAAAACTATTTATATCAAATTTAATGTGTTCTATGGGGGAAAGGGCATATTTAGACATTTTTACATTAATATAAGTCCACATATTTGAGCATTTTATTGCATTTTGCGTGCTTAATCAGTTCCTAATACGATTTTTCGTGCGATATGAACGCATTTTTTAATTTGTGCGAGAAATACAGCTTCTACAGTTATTCTCGATTATCGTCAAACTGTGATCTATCCTATCAATACCAGGCAAATAACTTAACAAACGAGCCACTGTAATCGCGCGATCTTTCCTTCCACTTCATTTCCATAAGCTCACCCCTTACTCATATTTACACGCACTACATTACTATACACGTCGGGAAGCAGGAGGGAAGCTTTGAACTAGTCCCGAGTAGGGTGGTGCCTCGCTGGCAGGAGATACCTGAATATAGGGGAAAATCCGCAAGCCTACATGTATGTCGGCGTTGGATCTAAATATCCAGGTATTTAAGAACGTTGCCTACTCCCGTGATAAAATACAACACTTATGGAACTAATGACCATAGGAGTTGACGTGCGGTAACACGAAAATAATAAATCAATCAACTCTCTTTTTGAAAGTTTTACCTACCCTTGCGAAATATTTCCGGTTTTGAATGACACGGAAATAAAATTTTTCGAAAATTTTGATACATTCAGCCGTTTCCGACGTCATTTGATAGCTTGACTTCTGCATGGGGATGTGTGGCGATCATACTTTGTATAAACAGAAGCGTGACGCGGGTGTGAGCCACGGGCGGTTAGAGAGATGAATATGAGTATCAATGTGCTTC
Organism: Gryllus bimaculatus; assembly: GCA_017312745.1. NCBI lineage: Eukaryota > Metazoa > Arthropoda > Insecta > Orthoptera > Gryllidae > Gryllus > Gryllus bimaculatus. The sequence continues at coordinate 2,464,373 of BOPP01000043.1, forward strand.
ACCATCGAAGGTTTGAATTCCGCACGCAGTGTGTTTTGACATTATTGTCTTGCGGTTCAGCAGTGAGCAGAGTGATGTGGATTCGGATACTCGTGTTTGTTTCCACGCTGCCGGGTCCGTGTGTTTAAGTGTTTGGATTTGTAACTCAATGGTCTCGCATTGCGTTGGTTCAAATCTGCTCGCTGGACTCCGAACTCTTGTGGACTAAATATTTTTCTTGATATGATGAAAGTATTCCAGTCAAAATTGGTTTTTCCTATCCTACGATTACAGTAAATTTATATTGTGCACATACTAAATTTATAGTACTTCAAGCACAGTTTGAGTCATGCTAGAGCCAGAATATGATAAAGAAATTGCGACATATTTTATGCACCTTTCCTAAATCTCAATGTAATTAAAAAAGATATCCTCTATATGGCTGAATCATACTAGAAAAAAGATTTTGTTAAAAAAAATATATTTTGTATTTGCCTTCTTAACAATTACCAAGAAATAATTATTTTCATTCAAATGAAATGATAATAATAATAATAATAATAATAATAATAATAATAATAATAATAATAATGCTTAAATGTAAAAGAAATACATTGCGATCATATGAAAACCACACATGCATAGATAATTTTATTAAATATATGTACATAATAAAAAATCTGAGGTATAAAGAGTATGGTGTAATCGAAGAAATATAGTATAAAGTGTTCGTAAAGATTTGGCAATACATTAGCGAGAGAACCTTTTTAACTAACATTTTTAAAGTAAAAGAAAAAAACAAAATATAAGTGACGTACTGCCATGGAAAGAACTATAATTATATCTTATTATAGCTGTGTATCTTATTTATGTAATTAGCTGCCATCGGGTTATGCCCATTTGCAGCTCAAATAAATTTATCTTATAGTTTCATGTTCATACTAAATGATTGCAATCGAAAATGTTCATATTTCTTTCTACATAATTCTTTGACAAAACTTTTCAAAGCGACTTTCATATTTTACTTTCTCCCCTTCTACATACTATCCGCAGCAGGGGAAAATGGCAATTTTTCTTCAGAAAACCCTTATTATAAATATCTGATACCGATAAAGTTTCTTCAATATATTTGTAGTAAATTATTTCCTCTAATACTACTATAGAATCCTAGTTTTGTGTGTCTTTGATACCGGAAAATGGGATTACGACTAAACATATATGAATTTGTAGGTAACGCTAACGCCTAAACCTTTGAGATTATTTTCTCCGAAATTGTCATTCTCCAATCGAACTGTCAAAACTCAAGGCCCTAACAGTTTCAAACATATTTTACTTTACACACTTCTACCACTACGTGGGTGTAACGGTTAGCGGTAACTTCTACATCTATGGTGTAACGGTTAATAACGGACTGTTGTACTCAAATTGGCGGGTTCAAACCTGATCGAAGCCGTGGATTTTTAAGGGCGAAAAAATCTTTCGTACGCCTTCCTTCGGAGGGGGAATAAACCCAGCTGTCCCATGTTAGATTTACTTGGATGTAAAAGATCCTCAAGCCTAAATGACGCCTCTGAGCTAAATTCAACTCGCCTGTCTCTCGCCCAAGAAATACCTTTTTTCTCTGCGAGCTGGTGAAAGGAGCGTAGCGAAATTTGCGTGGTCAGACGGAAGAGCAGACCTCATGAGATATACATTGTCATTGGTTGGTACGTAACATGTGTCAATGTATGTTTGCGACCTTGTGTGTTCGCCAACCAAGCATGCACAGATGTTTTGCACGTTTATGAAATATCCTTGACTTCGTCAGAACGTGACCTACCGAATATTTGTGAATAAGGAATTACCTAAACTCGATTAACTCCGTTAAATAACATTTTCACTAGATGTTCATTGTGAGAAAAATATCATTTTTTACACCTCTGATTGCTCTACAAGTAAACTTGTAATATTCCTTGTAAGCTTCAATCCGAGATACCTGCAGATGTAGATACTAGGTACTATATATATATTTGCCCACAAACATTCACTCTGATTTACTAGCGCAAATATTCCTTTATTTTGGAATTCTTAGTTATTATTTCTTTTAAGATAGTATTTGTCAAATCAAACGCATGTTAATGATTTACACCAAAAAATTCCAATAGCGAAACAAAGGAACATGAATGGAAACGAATGACTTGACAGGAAAATCTAATCAATTACAAGAAAGCAATACGCGGTTAAATACCAGTGCATCAAACCACGTGGAGGATGCATTTGAAACACACATCCGACTGCGCGCCGACGTCACGTGGACCCGTATCATCGCGCGCACAAAAGCCTGCGCTCCGGCGAGATGACCGGCACAGACGGCGGCGGCGGCGTTCGATAGCGCGCAAAGGGCAGCGGAGGTGGCGGCGACGGCGGCGGCAGCGGGGGCGGGGCGGGGGCGGGGACGGGGGGCGGGCGGGGCGGGGCGGGGGGCGGGGCGAGGGCGGGCGTCCCTCGAATCGCGAAGTCCGACTCCGCGGGAGCAGCCCCTCGCCACAAAGCTTGGGCGAGTGCGTGCGGCGGGCGGGAGGGTAGGTCGGGCGGTGGCTGTCGGGCGGGAGGCGCGGCAGTGGGTGTTGGGCGGGAGGGCAGACACGAACGTGCCGCGCCGAACGGTCACTCGGCACCCGCCGACTCCCGCGGTGCGCTTTTGAGGGCACATGCGGGGAGAGGCGCGTGTGGCGGCGTTGACCGCGGTGGAGGGGCGGCATGGGGCGGGGAGGGGCCAGGCCGGGATGGGTGGGGCGGCGCGAGAAAAGGTGGCCAGGGACGAGAGGGGGAGGTCTGACGGCGACTAGCCGCTCGCCCCCTCCCGCCTTCTTTGGCCCTCTTCCCCTTCTGCACCGCGGCTCTCCTGCCTGCGCCGCGCCGCCCCTCGCGCGCGGCCGGCGAGGGGGCTATCTCCGCTTATCCGGCGCCTATCAGCACGGATTTGCATACAGGCGGGCGAGTGCGAGAATCAACCGGGGACCATTAGCGGTCAGGGCCGGCTGGTCAGCTCAGCGCGCGGCCGTCCAGCGGTCGGCGACGACGTCTCGTCGCCCGTGCGCCCCGCCCCGCCCGCAACTCCTACTCCGTCGCCGTGCGCGTGCCAGACCCCGCTGCGAGCCCCTTGGGCCAACCTCTCTCCTCCGGCGGCTCTACTTGTCTCTCGCATCTCTTCCCGCAGGCCTCAGTCGTCGTCTCCGCTTGCACTGCCTGCGCCACACGCAGGCCGCGCCGCCATCTCCTGTCGCCGTCGTGCGCAAGCGCAGCGGCGTGCTAGCGCGGTGCGCACACGCCGCCTCCGCTCCGCTCGCTCTCTCCTGCGTCGCCTTCTCCGGCCGCGGCCACCCGCTCCTTTCGCCGCGCGCTACTCCCTGCTTGCTCGCCCGCCTCCCGCCTGGCGCCCGCCCGCTCCCGCCCCGCTCGCGCTCCGCACCGCCCCGTCCCGGCTCCGCCGCGCCGGTCCCACGCCGCCTGCCGGCTTTCCCTCGGCGGGTCCACAGCCGCTTCCCGAGCCGGCCACCCGCGCCCCGCAGCCCCCCCCCCCCTCGCGGCCCCTGGCCGCGCACGCCGTCGCATTGCGCGTTGCCGCTGCGGGCTTTCCAAATGCACGCAAAAGATAAGAGGCGTTTTCCATTGTTGGGCTAAAATCTTGTGGGAGGACTGATCGCATGAACAGGGCTGTCCAAGGTGCGGGGGAGGGTTTAACGGACCCGACCGAGGCCTCTACGGCTTCACGCTTTTCGGTCCGTCGCTCGAAGGTTAAATCTGCCATTGTTTCAGACTCTACCTAGGCCATGTTAATTTTTCGTATCTCAGGCGGAATTAAAACTGAATATTCTATGTAATCTCTGTACGCCTTATCTTCTATAATTCGTCTTTACGGTAGTATGAAATTTAATACATAATTTTGTTCATGAGATATATTTCCTTCCAAATTAAAATACTTCTTGCAAAAGCATTAAAATTAAAGGCATTAAAATTCTCAATTGCAATATTCTATTGCGGTTTTCTACGCCTTTCAACACATTATTTTTTATATTATAAGTGTGCAAAGAGAACAATAACACGAAGTTAATTGCATTTTTTTAATATAACTATATTTTTCTTCCTGATTTAAACCATTAAGTCTTAAATTAAGTGAATACATAAAAATTGTTAAACAAATCACGGAAATATGTTACAAAATATGGAATAAATCAAATATCTAGTATAAATGTAAATCAAATTAAAAATCTATGTTATAACTATATTATCTTAATGCAACATTCTAAATATATACTTACAATTAACCGGCTGGCATAGAGCTAGATAATGCACCTGTACACAATCAACAAGTCGCCGCTTCGATAAATAATTATAATTTGTATGGAAGCGATTTTTATTTTCGTATATTCATACTTCATTAAATTCATCCATTTGAAATCATTATTAGCATGACCTCTGAACTGCCTTGTTAGTACTAAAATAAAATATTATGTTTGTGAAAATAAAATCGAATGTTTTGAGCTGCTTTGTGTATTTATTACACGAGAGCGATCACGTGGCCTGGAGACCGCAGCTTCGCGGAGCAGATCACCTGTCAATCGTTTCGTTAAATGAGCAACATAAAGGCCATAATGCGCGGATGATAGAACGAGAGGTAATAAAAAACTTGACTAATGTAACAAGAGAAACCAATGAAAACCCGTTGCAAATGCATTTCATTGAGTATAAATTGTATTTGGAGTTACCCCGCATTTTAGCTTGGGTTCTATTATTTTTAATATTACACATTTAACTAGTTCACGAGAATTACGTCTTTAATCGTATTTTGTACTGGATATGTAGCCTACTCATTGGCCATATGATTATAAAATGTATTAATTTCTTATTATCTGGTATCGATTGCGTATTTCTATTGTGTGTTGGTATATAAGCATGTACCATTCTGTTATCAACCTTTTCTCATTCTCTTTGGTCAATCACTCTTATTATTCTTCAGAATTTAAGGGTTTATATTTCTACATCTTATTCTGGCTTAACCAAGATGAGGCTTTCATTTACAGTGCTAGAACTTTATTCTTATGAATGTCACACTTTCACATTTTTGGTTCTTTATTGAGTGTTGTATTTGAATTGTGTAATTCATAAATATCTGTTGTGTAAATCAAATTTTCGTTGCATTTTTAAGTGTTATTTTAACGAAAGTGCTGAAATCTTGGAAATGAGTATTTGTTGGGAAAAGAAGAAAATCTCGGTACTCGCTTGAAATATTCATGACTCACTTGAATTAGTTTAAGTTTTTGTTTTGTATTAATCATTACGAGTGAAATCATATGTTAATTTAATGTAATTCAATTTCTTTTTTTCTATATCATTTGTAGACTTTTACCTGTCAGTTGAATTGTGAATGAGTTGCAATATCTTTTAAATCCCACCATCTTCTGCCACGTATTCTTTATTTTTTTTCATTCAAACCAAAGATTAAACCGAAATATCAAATCTATTATTGAAAAAATCTATGAAGAATAAATATATTTACAATTTGTGAACATTTTCCAAATGAATTATGCCTATATTCTCTTATTTGCTTTTGAGATGAGAAAAACTTAAAATTACGGTCTACGGAAAGAGAATCATCTGATTAAAATAATTTTCTCCTGCTGTCTCTCGTGTGGCACTTTCCACCAAAAAGACAACTGCACTTGCCTCCGCGTCGCTACTTCGCCCCTCTAGGATTTTGTCTAATTTAGATACTATGGCTCCGAGAACACTGCAAGTACTGCGAAAACTCCTCAGCGCTTTGTGAAGACAAGGATAAAAGTTTCGATAAAAAAGAACTTCTTGTTAAATACAACTTCTGTTCACTCGACGGGTTAAAACATAAAAGCAGATTGTCTTTGTTTTCTGAACTAGTTAGCAAGATGCACCTCTTTTCAGCTCTTTGAACGAATTTTCTACACTAAATGTTATTTGATCTATAAGTACTTTGTGACTAGTACTGTAATCGAATTTTCGGCGTGATCTGTTATTCAGTCAATGATTCATTATTCAATGCATTTTCTTTTGATTTACACAAACATTTTCTTATTCAATAATCGTCGTTCAACAATGTCATTTTCTTTAACAATTATCGGTTAATGGTTTAATTCACCTTTGAATGGACAGTAGTAGATCGACAAGAAGTATGTAATGTAAGAGTAATAATATGAAGACAACTTTAATACAATTGAAGAAATGAAAATGTATACCTGGCGTTGAGATTGACAGTTTATAACCGTGCGCAACTTTCTGTATCAGGATTTAGAGACATCTTATCTTCAGTTTTAAAATGAGCTGATTTACAAAATTTGTCATTTGTTGTACTGCCTTTCTTCTAATTATAATTATCTTAACAATCACAGATCTTACAAAGCTCAGATTAAGTACATACGCCATTTCTAGTTGTTCGAAAATATCCGAACCATAGCTACGTCACAATGTCTTCTCTCATTATTAACTTTCCAAGAAGAATTTTAAAAAACGCTTCACCCTCTGGTGGGCTCCAGGGATGTAACAGGTCATTATCTCCGTCCTCCTATGATACGGTTTGGAAAAGAGCACTTGATTCCATCATTTGGTCCATACGAATGTATTTTTATATGCGTTTCTTTTAATTAACATTTACTGGAAGAGACGCTTTGATTTAAGACAATTTACAACAGCAGAATAGTGCTGTATTTTTTGCAACCCACAATGTGAATCCCCCTTTCAACTGTGTAATCTTGTCTCTAGAGAGTAAATTTTGAAACTCCCAAGAGAAAACCGCAAAAGCTTTAAAATGTCTCTTAAAGCCCTTCGGTTCCTCTAAGGGGGAGAACCACGAGTTTCGCTATCAAAATCGACTTCTGACCAGAATCGGTCGGTATAGCCGCTTTACTGCAGGTTGTTGTTTCGCGACAGTTGGAGAGACCAAAGTTCACGAAACATTTTCGGCTTCAGTGGTAGCAGAGTTGGGGCGGTGAAGGCTACGTAGCTCAGAGCGACAATAGATTATCGAAAGGTGATAATAGTACTAAAGATTTCTCAATCGATCACATTCTCTGTTACGAGGTTAACTGCGAAATCCAGAAATATTATATTGACGTAATTAATGGAATACATACGATTGAAAAGCCATTCTAATTGAGCCTGCATATTTTTAAAAACACACATTGTATTGTAATTGTAATAGAATATTACACTGGTTTTGTTAATGTTGATATTGCGACCAAGTAACAGCTTCTGCGCGGCGATGGTGTAACGGTTAGCGTATAGGACAGATACACTTAACTTGGTGGGTTCAAACCCGATCGAAGCCATGGATTTTTAAGGGCGAACAAATCCTTCGTACGCCTTCCTTCGGAGAGGAAGTAAAGCCGGCTGTCCCATGTTAGTAGATTTACGCAGAGCGTAGCGAAAGGAAGAGCGTAGCGCATTACGAAGAGCGTAGCGAAATTTGCGTGGTCAGATGCGGGCTGATGACCCGAGTCTCGCCACGTAAAATAACGCTTCAATTCAAGAATAAATTTATTTCAAGATTTACGAAAAGTGATAATGAAATGGTATGAAAAGAATGAATGAACTTCATTAGCATCAAGACGTATTATTTTCCGAAAAGTTATTAAAATTGGATCGATTTACTGTGAAACCTGACTTAAGGGTCCAATCGTTCCTCAAACAATTGACAGTTAAGCGTAAATCAAATCTAATAGTGCTCATTACGTGTAATAAAGTATTATCTTTGAATATTTTCATTACCATAAATGACCATTTAAACAAGGTACGGGTATTTTAAATTATTTGCCGTTAACGGCTACTCAAACGCAGCTTTGACATGTCACTAATTCTGTTGATCGAAACACTCTCCGTCTTTAGCGAATCAAACACTCAAGTTTAGTTGAAGATGCCCTTCATATCCTGTAGAAACTTACAGCAGGCCCATCTGACGAAGGAGTTAGCGAATGCTCTTTAGTTTGGATTTGCAGACATTATACATGGGTTGGATAAAAGGCAATGAGAATGTTGCTATAACTTAAAGCCGGTGAGTCGGCGTGCTGTCGTCTGTCGTGACAAAAGGTAGGACTATTCGGCGAGTGTGTGAAGCGAGCGGAAACAGTGCTCTGTCCCAGTATTTATACACTGCGTTGGAATTCATAGCAATAGTGCAAGCGCCCTAACTTCACATTTACACAGGTAAAGCAACGTTCGTTGCTCAAAATTGATGTAGCACGAGGTCGCAAAGAAGGAGAATGTTTTCATAGACTGCATGAAGTATTTGTTGATGAAGAGTTGCCATACACCACAGTGGGTTAAAGCATTCAGATTAGGCAGAGATGACGTCAATGATAACCCCCGCATAGGACGATCCCACGTGGGGAACTCCGGACCGCTGCCAATGGGAGATTCACCTCACTCATCCGATGTGTGTACCTCTGATTAAGATCTCGTCAACAAAATGAAAGAAGCAATGAAGAATGCGGTACTATACCAGATCAGAAATTATTCTTGCTGTAGGATGGTCAACATAGCACAACACAAATGGGTGCGCAGACGGTGTACGCCGCCTCCCATAAATTTGGCAAAAGGTTTCCAGGATTAATAACGGACGCGAGGACATTGCAGGTGTGTAAATGTAAATACCTCTGTCAATAAAATCATATAAGAAAAAAAATTCTAATTACTTTTTATTCTACCCATGTAGTAATGCTGTAAAATGGGAGAAATGAACGCGTTGTGGTTTCATTAAGAGATATTCATTAAAATCATCTTTTGTCACGTGATACAGAATGTAATCCCTCTGAGAGAAGAGACTTGAATGTCAGTATTTGACGAAAGTTTGACAATGCGTTGCGTCTTAGAAAGATATTAAATCAACATAGGTGTTGTGGTAAGATATCTTTGGCATTTTTAAGTAGTCGTTTTGTGGCTTCCTTCTAGCAGACAACTGATGATGATGGCTAAGCCATCGAAAGCTGCTATTGAATTAAAAAACATTGTTGGCAATGACAACATCTTTAATTACTCTTAAATCAACACTAATTGTTATCACTTTTCCGCTTCTCGTTACAATACCGTGCAACATCCCTCCAGGAGGCCGCTTAATAAGACGAAAGGCGTCTGGCCAATGATTGCTTCGCTGGCTGGCCGCTGAAAATATGAAATATATTACTACTTCTAGAAACATTCAATCGCTTTCACGAAAAAATGGCAGTTACTGTGACTGCTGAATAGGGATGGCCTTTTGGGTTTTCTGTATACGTTGGACCCAGCAGGTAATGTAATAATAAATTGAGGATGATATAAACGGTTGCCACGCCATTTGGGTTATGCCTTAAGGTACCATTAGATGTATTTTGACTGTATAATACCAGCGGAGTATTATACAGCATAGCAGAGTATTGTGATAATTTGTATAAATCATTATTTTTTGCTGCTGTAGGTCATCAACAATAGATGGAATTCCTGTAGGTGAAATACTTGGGATTAATGCTTATTTTAAACGGATGTTAATTAATACTTATTTTAAATGGATGTGAATGATACCGTTTATAATCGTCAAACAAATTTTATGACAATTCACACAATATATTACTGAAGATTTTTTCAGCGCAGGGTATATAATTTATTGGTTATTGTTAAATTGGTAGCATTTTCTTAGTTTATCACTTGGTTTTTCAGGAAACAATTTGTTGCCAATTGTACTAATTAACTTGTTAATTCGGAGCATCAAAGTAATTATTCTGAGCTTGCTCAGTGTGCTGCACAATAAACAATTGAATTTGCGATTGATTTTTTATGTAGTTCCGTTCCTAGAACTGAGAAGAACCAGCAATTAGTAAGAAATGAATCATGAGCCTGTTCTACTCATTACTTCACAGAATTTCAAAGATACTAAGAAAGGTTTTACATGTTGGGCAGTAGCATTTCGAGGTTTAAATGATCGACTCATTCGCTCGTCGTGGAAACAATTAATGCTTTTATAATGAGTATTTCTGGGCGTCCTTTGAACTGCGGGAGCATCAATAGGCCTTAAAAAATTAGAAAATTTGAATATTTACATTCGATGACTACCAATAAAACTTTTTGAGGACTTACCAATAGCGGATTGCGTTAAAAACTTAAATCTAGGACGTTCATCAGATGATATAAAAATTATTTCAAGATACCCGAGGATAAACTACACCTACCATAGATACATGCTTGAGTAATAATGAAAATTGAATGAAACGGATTGTTAAACACACAAACATAACATTAAACAATATAATGTTAGAAATTGAAAATAAAAAGAATCTGAACACTAAATTTAGACAAACCTAACAAAGTAAGAGGGAGATTCACGTTAATGAATTCCCCGCCTGCCTATGGCCTAACTCACTTCTGATATTATAACATGCAAATCACTCTAAAGTCAGCGGATTGAACTGATAGAAAATAAATAAATAAATAAATAAAAAATAAATAAATAAATAAAT